>PVJX010007318.1:0-71841 GCA_004027295.1 Dolichotis patagonum | reverse complement strand
TCCTTCCTTCCTTCCTTCCTTCCTTCCTTCCTTCCTTCCTTCCTTCCTTCCTTCCTTCTTATCTTTTTGAGATAGAGTCTCACCATGCAGTTCAGGCTGGCCTTGAGCTCACTTTGTAGCCCAGGCTGACTTCAAACTCACAGCGATCCTCCTGCCTTAGCCTCCTGAGTGCTGGGATTACAGGCATGTGTACCACACCCTGCCCTTCTATGGCTTTCTTGTCTGGCTTGTTTCACCTACCTCGATGTCTGGGACTGTTTTCATTTTTTTTTTTTTTTTGGTACCAGAAATCAAACTCACAACCTCAAGCTTGCCAGACAGGCCCTTAGGGTGCTGAGCTAAATCCCCAGCCTCATTTTTGTTTTTAAAGTGTTTATTAGGGGGATGGGGATTTAGCTCAACACCCTAAGGGCCTGCCTTGCAAGCACGTGGTCATCAGTTCGGTCCCGGGACCGATAAAGAAAGGAGAAAGAAAGAAAGAAAGAAAGAAAGAAAGAAAGAAAGAAAGAAAGAAAAAGAAAGTGTTTATTAGAAAAGTAAGTGCGCAGCTAGGCATGAGGTCACATGCCCTATAATCCCAGCATTGGGTAGGCAGAGGCAGGAGGATCACTGCAGGTCAGTCTAATTTACCCAGGGAGTCCAAGGACAGCCTGCACTACATAGGGAGACCCTGTCACAAAACAAAACACCAAAGAAAGCACGAAGAGTGAGGGAAAACTGGCTCTGAGTAAAAGGGGGAAAAAGCAAGCTGAAAGCCCACCGTGGAGTGTGTGGGAGAAGCATGTCCTATGGCGAGGAAAGCCCAGCAGCTGGGCCTTTCGGCTGATTAATTAAGTTTTGGTTTTTGAGACAGGCCTTCCCTATGCAGCCCAGGCTGGCCCTGAACATACAGCAGTCCCCCTGCCTCGGCCTCTCGAGTGCTGGGGTCACAGGTGTGCGCCACCACGCCCGGCCCTCTTTCTTTTCCTTTTTCTCATGGCTGACTGATGTTCCACTGTAGGGCAATGCTGTACTTTTTTTTTACCCATCTTTTGTTCTAAGAAACAAAACGGTTTCCCCCACTCCTGCACCACAGTTAGTACGTATGGTTTCTGTGGCCCAAAGACTGGTGAGCAACCCCCCTTAGCCAGCCAGCAGCTTGCCTGGGTCCCCATCTGCTGCAGACACGCCAGACCCGAGTTGAGGGCCCAACCCCAGGATGCCCCTGCCCCTGCCCCTGCCACAAGCACCAGCCACCGCCAGCCGTGTGCTGAAGTGCCCACAGCTCGCCTTGGGTGAGTGGCTCACAGACCTTGGGGACAGCAGTGTGACCCAGCTTATGAAAAGGACAGCACAGAGGATGCCGGGCATCCTGGCTCAGGCCTGTCATGCCAGCAGTGTGAGGCTGAGGCAGGATCACAAGTTCCAGCTCATCCTGGACAACTTAGTAACTTGGGGAGCTTCTATCTCGAAATAAAAAGTAAAAAGGGCTAGGGATGTAGCTCAGTGCAAGATCCCTGGGTTCTGTCCCCTGTACTGGAAAACAAAAGAAGACAAAAGAGTATAGAACGAAGTGTGTGGAGGAGCCGGGCAAGGAGGCTGAGGCAGGGGGATCACCGTGAGTTCAAGGCCAGCCTGGGCTACATAGTGAACGTGAAGTGACCCTCCTGCCTCAGCCTCCTGAGTGCTCTTTTCACAGGTGTGCACCACCAGGATTTCCTGTGTAAGAGGCTCTTGCTTTGAAGCCCATTTGTGTAATATTTTTAACAGGTGATGAAAGGACACCACTCAGAATTCTCCAGGTGTCTGTCTGTGACTGTTCTTTGCGGGCTTCCTCATTGGTTCAGTCAGTGAGACTTGTTAACTGAGTGATTCAAATCTTCCATTTTTCTGCCTGATTGATCTACTATGTTCTGCTAAATCTTTGTCTTGAGCAATTTCGTCTTATAATTCTACCAGTTTTTTGTGTCAAATATTTTTAGCTTTCATCATTTAGGGGCATACAAGTTCAACAACATTTCTGTACCTCACAGATCTTTTTGCAGAATACCTATGTAATTTTTTTTGAGACAGGGGCTCACTAAGTAGTTACAACTAGATTTCCACTAAATGCTGGGATTACAGGTATGTGTCACCACACCCGGCTGTAATTCTTATCATTTTCCTTCAGGAAAAAAAAAACAATTTTCAAAAATGGTATACAGTGAAATCAGGGCATGGTGGTGCATATGTGTAACCCAAGCACTCAGGAGGATGAGGCAGAAAAATCACAATTTTAGAGCCAGCCCTGACTACATAGCAAGAGCCTGTTTCAAAAACCAACCCCAAAAAATGATACACAGAGCCGGGCATGGTGTACTCCCACCTTGGCCTCCTGACTGCTAGGACTTTTGGTCCCGGGAATTGAACTCACAGCCTTGCACTTGCCAGGCAGGTGCCGTTGCCACTGGGCCTAACCCCCAGCGGAATGCTGGGGTTCGGAGCAGATGGCACCACCCGCAGTGGGATGTTTTTCTTGTGTTTGTGGACTCTAACTCTAGTTCACATGCTTGGCCTGTTTTCTCTCCTCCTCAGTTTTTAGGTTTCCTGTTCCTCATTTCCTGGAACTTTATATGTGCACAGGCTAGAGTGATTGTCCATTTGCAGGGGGTTTTGTTTGTTTGGGGTTTTGTTTTTTGAGGCTTTTTTTTTTTTTTTTTTTTTTTTTTTTTTTTTTTTTTTTGTACCAGGGATGGAACTCATGACTTGTGCTTGCAGCCAGGCAATCATCCTGCTGAGCTAAATCCTTGGCTCGGTTTTGTTTTTTGAGACAAGGTCTTGCTATGTAGTTCAGGCTGGTCGAGAACTCACTACATGGCCTAGGCTGGCCTCAAACTTGCAGCGATCCTCCCGCCTCAGCCTCCAAGTGCTGGGGTGACAGGTGTGCACCCCACACCTTGCTACTCAAATCCTGACTTTGTGGATTCTTCACTCTGGCACTTGAAGGACCCGCTCGCTGTCTGTGCCTCAGTTTCTCCGTGTGTAAAACGGAGTAAGAGGAGGCCTGTGCACGGTGGTGGCGGCAGGGGTCTGTCCTCCCTGCAGGGCCGCGGCAGCACCTCCAAGGCCAAGAAGCCCCCCGGGGAGAACGACTTTGACACCATCAAGCTCATCAGTAACGGCGCCTACGGGTGAGCCGCCGGGCTGGGCGGGCGGGCGGCGGTGGCCCCCGGAGGTGACGCTGGTCCTGTCCCCCGCAGGGCCGTGTACCTGGTGCGGCACCGCGACACTCGGCAGCGCTTCGCTATGAAGAAAATCAACAAGCAGAACCTGATCTTGCGGAACCAGATCCAGCAGGCCTTCGTGGAGCGCGACATCCTCACCTTCGCCGAGAACCCCTTCGTGGTCGGCATGTTCTGCTCCTTTGAGACGCGGCGCCACCTCTGCATGGTCATGGAGTACGTGGAAGGTGCGTGCGCACCGCTGCGGGGCCTGGCTGGCCTGTCTCCAGGCAGGGCCTCCCCAGCGCTCAGGCGACCCTCCTGCCTCATCGTCTCCGGGTCTGGGTGACAGGAGCCGGCGCTATGCATAGCCAGCCCCATCTGTGTGTCCTCCCCCGATTCGTGTTCTGTGCCTTGGGGTTTTGAGACAGGGTCTTGCTAGCCTAGTCCAGGCTGGCCTTGAACTCACTGTATAGCCCAGGCTGGCCTCCAACTTGGTTTTTTACATCTTCTTGACTCAGCTTTGGTAACTCATATGTATCTAGGAATCTGTCCATTTCTTCTGTGTTTTCCATCTTATTAGAATGCAAGTTTTCAAGGTATTTTCTGGATTTCTGATGGGTCAGTTGTGATCTCACCCTTTTCATTACTAATTGCACGGATTTGAGTCTTTTCTTTACTTTGTTTGATAAGGTTGGCTAAGGGCTTGTCAATTTTATTTAATTTTTCAAAGAACCAACTCTTTGATTCTTTGTACTGTTTTTAGTCCCCAGCATGTTCATTTCTGCTCTGATCTTTATAATTTCCTCCATTGTACAAACTTTTGGCTTAACCTGCTCTTTTTTTCTAGAAGTTTGAGATTCACCATTAAGTTGTTTATATGTGCTTGCTCTGTTTTCCTGACATGAGTATTTACTGCAGTAAATTTCCCTCTTAAGACTGCTTTCATTGTATCCCACAAGTTCTGGTATATTGTACTGTCATTATCATTCAACTGTACAAACTACCTAATTTCTTCTTCTTCTTCTTCTTCTTCTTCTTCTTCCTCTTCCTCTTCCGATACTGGGGATCGAACTCATGACCTAGCACTTGCCAGGCAGATGCTTATGCTGCTGAGCTAAATCCCCAGCCCCCCACCCCAGTTTCTTCTTTAATTTCATCTGTGACCCATTGGTTTGTCGGTAGGGTGCTATTTAATTTCCACGTGTTTGTGAAGTTCCTGTGGTTTCCTGTGGCATGGATTTCCAATTTCATTGCACTGTGGTCTGATAGTATGCACGGGATAACTTCAATTCCTTTTCATTTGCTTAAGCATGTTCTATGAGCCAGTATGTGGTCTATTTTGGAGAACGTCCCACGTGCAGCTGAGAAGAATGTGTATTCTGATGTTGTGGGTGGAACACTGCAGACATCTACTAGGTCCATTTGCTCAAAAGTTACTAGGTTTAGTTCTAATATCTCATGATTGATTTTTGGTCCAGTTGATCTGCCTTTTTGTGACAGTGGGTTATTGAGGTCTTCCAGTATAATTGTATTAGGGCTTATTTGATTTTTCTTGTCTCTTAGTAATTTTTCTATATAGTTGGATGCACTGGTATTTGTTGCATATATATTTATGCAACAAATGTCATGTTATGTTCCTGTTGTTGGCTCTCCACCTTTTTCCTCTCTAATTGCTTGCCTTCCTCTTGAATTGTTCCCTTTACAAGAATGTAGTGACCTTCTTTATCTCTTTTAATCAGTCTTGGCCTGAAATTCACTTTGTCTACAAATAGAATAGCAACTCCTGCTTTTTTTCTGGGTTCCTGTTCCATGAAGTATTGTTTTCCATCCTTTGACTTTCAGTCTATAAATTACATTTTGAATTAAATGTGTTTCTTGCATGCAGCAAATTGTTGGATCTTGCTTCTTGATCCATTCTGCCAGTCTGTGTCTTTTGACTGGTGAATTAAGACCATTAGCATGGATGGTTGTAAGTGAAATGTATTGACTTATTCTTGTCATGTTATCTTCATATTGTTGGCTCCCCACTTTTTTCCTAATTGTTCGCCTTCCCTGGTGGATTCCTTCTGTTGGGGTTCATGGAGCTGTAGTCCTTATTATCTTTTTCTAGAATGTATTTCAGAACATTTTGGAGTGCTGGTTTGGTGGTCACAAATTCCTCAGATGTTCTTTGTCTTGGAAGTATCTTATTTCTCCATCAATTTTGAAAGATAGTTTTGTGGGAGACATCAATCTGGGTTGGAAGTTGTTTTCCTTTAGAACTTGGAGTAGTTCACTCCAAGCTCTCCTTGACTTGAGAGTTTGTGCTGAGAAGTCAGCTGTGATTCTGATGGGCTTTCCTTTACAGGTGATTTGTTTCTTTTCTCTAACAGCTTTTAGGATTCTATTCTTATGCTGAATTTCTGGAATCTTGACTATGCTCTGCCTGGCTGTAGATCTTTTTGATTATGGATAATTGGAGTTCTACATGCCTCATTTCTCTGTGTGTCAAATTCTCTTTGTCTACCAGGAAATGTTTCTGTCATGATGTCTGTGAACAATTTTTTTAATGTCATTTGTGGTATCTCCTGCTCTTTCATTGACTCTTATTAATCTTAAATTATTCTTCTTTGCCTCATCTAGCAGCTGCTGGATTGATTTCTCATTGTCTCTTGCTAGTTTTGAGAAATCTTTCTTTTCCTGGTTGATAACCACAAGTCTGTCTTTAATACCTGAGATCCTGTCCTCACACTGGTCTAATCTACTTCAAATATTTTCAGTGGAGTTTTTATTCTCCTGGATATCTGCTTGAATCTGCTTTATGGATTCTATTTGTTTCCTATGCTATGCTTCTGTAATTTGCTTAAGCTCATCTATTATTTTGTCTGTGTCTGCTCTAAGTGTGGGGTATATTTTGGTAATCTCTGTAGTTATCAGAGAGATTATTTCTCATTTCATTTTTTCCAGAGTCCTTTTCAATTGCTTTGTTGTTTCCACTTGAGAGAGACCTGGTGGGGGACTTTGGGATCATCCCCCTCATGGCCACTGGATTTGCCTTTCTGAACTGGATGTCTGGGGTTCCATTTGGCTTAAGTGTCCTCTCATTTCTTTTCTCTCTTTTTTAGTTTAATTCCTGGCGCAATGCTTGTAAGTTGCCTATGATGTGTTGCTATGTTGCTGGTATTCAGGACCCTTGGGTGATGATTACCTCTCGGAGGGATCCTCCAGGTGCAGCGGGCTTTGGGTTGTGTCTGCTGGAAGACCCTACCTCCTCGGTGTGTTGGAGGTGAGAAGATGCTGCTCGTTTGGCTTAGTCCCTGGTCTCTGGCACTGTGTGACCTTTGGTCAGTCTCAGTCATGGGTCATCATGACCAACAGTGCCATCCAGTGTGGTCCTCCACGTCTTGTCCCCTGCTCTCCTCCACTCCACGTCTCTCTGCACAGCCTCTGGGGTCACCGTCACAGTGACCACGTGTCCCCAGGTTTGAACAGTGTGTCCCATCTCAGGGCAAAGGCACCGTTGGCTACCACCTTCTTCGCTGAAGTTTTCCTCTTCACTCTCTGTGGGCTTCAGTTCGCGCTTCAGACCCTCCCTGGGCCCAGCGGAGCCACCTCCCTCCTCGTCTTCCTCAGGGTGCTGTACTCGGGCTCTTGGACAGCGATTCTCAGAGCTGTTTCCTCTGCTGCGTGCTACTCTGCCATCTTGGTCTCTGTCTGGTCTCATCCTGCCTCAGCTTCCCAATTCCTGAGATTACAAGAAGGCACCACCACGCCCATGTCGTCTGCCCTCTGTTTGTCCATCCAGCCACAGCCCTGTCCACTGGTCTGCCCTCTTTATTTGTATCCATCGCTTTTCATTTCATTCAGTACAGCCCCACCCAGCCAGTGATAGTTACCCTGCCAGCCAGCCTCCCCCCAGCCAGTTACTTCCCTGTCCCTACGGCCACACGCCTGTTTTTTACTTATTTAATTAGCAATTACTTCTTTGTTTTATAGTGCTGGGGTTTGAACCCAGGCACTCACTCATGTTACACGCACACTCTATCAGCTGCCCTTTTAAATATTATTTACTTAAGCTGGGTGTGGTGGTACATGCTAGTAATCCCAGCATTCAGGAGGCTGAGGCAGGAGGATCCTTGCAAGTTCAAAACCAGCCTGAGTTAGAAAGTGAGCTCAAGGCCAGCCTGAACTGCATTCTCAAAAAGCCAAAAATAATTCATTCATTTATTTATTTAATAGACAGGGTCTCATTATGTAGGTCAGGTTGGCCTTCAACTCACTATGTAGCTCAAATTGGCCTTGAACTGGAGATGATCCTCCTGCCTCAGCCTTCCGAATGCTGAAATTACAGGTGTGGACCACCACTCCCGGCTTTGAGATAGGGTCTTGCTAAATTGCCCCAGGCTGAGTGTGAATGCGTGCTGCACCTGTCTCCATTGTCCAAGCAGGTGGGGTTTCAAGCCTGTACCGCGCTGCCCAGCTACTACCCATATTTTCACTCATTCATCTAAATCTGTATTTTAATATCCATGTCATTCATCCATGTATCACTGTACTGTTATCTATTGTCTATCTCTGTTATAGTCTCTTCTCCCTTATGTCTCTCTGACTCTGCCTCCTCTCTCTGTCCCTGTTTCTGTCTCCCTCCGTCTCTCTCAGCAATGAACCCATGGGAACTGAACCCATGACCTTGGCACTGAGCGGCTTTCCCTTCCCGTTTAGTTACCTTTTATTTTGAGACTGGATCTCAGTCAATCACCAAACTGCCCAGGCTGGGTTCGAACTTTTGATTCTCCTGCCTCAGCCTTCTAGAGTTCTGGATGACAGCTGTGTGCCACTGTGCCTGGCTGCCTTCTCGTATAGGGCTGTTACCTACCTTCCATCTCTCTACCTATTTCTCATCTATCGCTCTGTGACACTGTCACCTGCCACTTGTCTGTTGTGGGTGGGCTCTCCAGTATATTTATACCATTGACTTCTAGTTATCATCTACTTATCGCTCCTTTGTCATAGGGAACTGGCTGCCTCCTCCAGCCCACAGTTCACCCAGCAGTTTCTCCATCCAGCACCCTGGCAGCACAGTCATATCCTGTGCTCGCTAGGATACTCGTGTGACGTCACAGGGCACACTGTGGTACCTCCAAGCCTTCAGCAACTTTCCAGTCACCCAGCAGCATCCCTTGTGGTCACCCTTGTGCCACTGTCTGCATTAAGCATTGTTTCCACACTGGTCCTCACCGGAGGAGGTAGTGTGGAGGTGGCTGGCAGGGCCTCTGCCAGGGCAAGTGACCCTGGAATGAATATATATATATATATATATATATATATATATATATATATATATATATAATTTTTTGAGATAGGGTCTCGCTGTGTATCCCAGATTGGCCTCGAACTCACAGCAACCCTCCTGCCTCAGGCTCCTGAGTGGTGGCTTGCAGACAGCCCCACTGTGCCTGGCTGGAACATGGACTTTGAGGAGCCCAGTCAAAGATGGGAAGAGGAGGTGCGGAGCGGGCAGACTGAGCACGCAGGGCCTTTCAGAGGCCAGAGGGCGCCTGACTTTACTCCACACGCAGCGGAAGCCACTGGGCGTGGAAGCCCAGCTGCCACGGTTTGTCTCCGACCCGGCTCCTGAGCAAGTCCACTTGGTGCACACCTGTCATCCCAGCTACTTGGGAGCCTGAGGCAGGCGGGTCACAAGTGCAAGGCCCGCCTTGGGCAGCTAGTAAGACCTTGTCTGGAAAGGAAATGTTCAAAGGGCTGGGGGTGTAGCTGGTGGTAGAGCATTTGCCTCCTATGTGGGAGGCCCAGGGTTTCATCCCAGTACCAAAAGCAGATCCATTTGCCTGCCCTGGCGGTCTGCAGCAGGGAGACCAGAGCGGAAGAGAGTCTACCAGTCCCCGTGGTGAGGATGGGGCCGGAGATCTCTTTGGTGAGTGGCACACTGCGGAGCACCGTCCTTAGGGCTGCTTGGGCATGGATGAGCCCTGAGGTGTCACTCACAAGTCACCCAGCTCTGTGTGCTGGGCACACCTGTAATCCCAGCACTCGGGAGGCTGAGACAGGAGGATCACTGCAAGTTCGAGGCTAGCCTGGGCTACATAGTGAGTTGAAGACCAGCCTGAACTGCATAGCAAGACCCTGTCTCAAAAACAAAAAAAAAGGGCCGGGATTTAGCTCAGTGGCTTAAGCACCTGCCTGGCAAGCGTGAGGTCATGAGTTCGATCCCCGGTACCAAAAAACAAAAAAAACAAAAAAAAAGAAAAGTCACCACAGCTGGATTCTCAGCGTAATTTTTTTCTCAGTGGACATCTGTGATTTCAGCACTCTAGGCGGCTGAGGCAGCAGAGTTATAAGTTCAAGCCCAGCCTGGAGTGTGACTTAGCAAGACCCCGTCTCACAAAGGAAAGGGCTGGGGATTTAGCTCAGTGGTGTAAGTGCCTGCATAGCATTGCAAGGTCGTGAATTTGATCCCTGATACCAAAAAAAAAAAAAAAAAGGAAAGAAGGAGAGAAAAAAGAGAAGCCTGTGATGGAGGAAAAGGGAGCCCCACCCCCATCCTTGGCCCTCAGTTTTCCCCATCTACAACGTGGGTGCAAGGGAATGCGACTTCCGGTGCTGTGGCTTACGTCCAGTGGTCAGGGCTGGCCCCGGGTCCTCCTTTCTCACAAGACCCTGTCCCCGGCCACAGGCGGCGACTGCGCCACGCTGCTGAAGAACATCGGGGCGCTGCCCGTGGAGATGGCGCGCATGTACTTCGCAGAGACGGTGCTGGCGCTCGAGTACCTGCACAACTACGGCATCGTGCACCGCGACCTCAAGCCCGACAAGTGAGCCCGGCCTGGCCGCCCTCGCCCCGCCCCTGGCGCCGGGCCGCGGCCTCCTGCTGACACCCACCCGTGTCCACAGCCTGCTCATCACCTCCATGGGCCACATCAAGCTCACCGACTTCGGGCTGTCCAAAATGGGGCTCATGAGCCTGACCACCAACCTGTACGAGGGCCACATCGAGAAGGACGCCCGGGAATTCCTGGACAAGCAGGTGCGTGGCAGGCGGTGGGCGGGCGTGGGGACCCCCGCCCCCGCGGCCAGGGCGCAGGCTGACCCGCTGCCCCCAGGTGTGCGGGACCCCCGAGTACATCGCGCCCGAGGTCATCCTGCGCCAGGGCTACGGGAAGCCGGTGGACTGGTGGGCCATGGGCATCATCCTCTACGAGTTCCTGGTGGGCTGCGTGCCCTTCTTCGGGGACACGCCGGAGGAGCTCTTCGGGCAGGTCATCAGTGGTACGTGCCTCGCGCGGGCGGCCGGCCGGGCCCCGCCCCGCAGCGCGCCCAGCTCCACGGTGCCTTGCAGATGACATCCTGTGGCCCGAGGGGGAGGAGGCGCTGCCCGCGGACGCCCAGCTGCTGATCTCCAGCCTGCTGCAGACCAACCCGCTGCTCCGGCTAGGGGCAGGTAGGGCCGCACGGGGGCGGCGCCGGGACCGCAGGACGCCCTGGGGCGGAGGCCCGCGGCGCAGCTGGGCCACAGCGCCCACACCGCAGCCCTTCCTCCCAGGCGGCGCCTTCGAGGTCAAGCAGCACAGTTTCTTCCGCGACCTGGACTGGACCGGGCTGCTGCGGCAGAAGGCGGAGTTCATCCCCCACCTGGAGTCGGAGGACGACACCAGCTACTTCGACAGTGAGCGGCGGTCGGGCGGGGGCGTGGGAGTGGGGCCCGGGCGGGGGGCGGGCGGGGGCCGGGCCAGGGCGGGAACCCTGCTCTCGGTGCTTGGGCAGAAGATGCCGGCGGAGTCCACGCTGAGCCCAGCCTGGGTCTGGAAACCGAGACTTTAAAAAGGGTTGGAGAGTTAGCTGGGGGGACAGGCCCGGACTCAAATCCCCAGCACTGTACGGGCGTGCACGGCTCGGACAGGGTGAGAACAGAGGCAAGTTCGGGGTGGAGCCTGGACGGCAAAATCAGGCGGGGCGGACCGAGGAGAAGAGGGGCGGGGGCGTGGCCACCCGGCGGGGCGGGGCGAGGCGCAGGGGCGGGGCCTGGCTTCCTCGGACCGCAGACCGGCTGAGCTGTTCCAGTCGCTTGGAGGCGTGGGCTACCGCCCACCCACAGTCACGGCCTCACCCTTCCCCAGCCCGCTCGGATAGGTACCACCACGTGAACTCCTATGACGAGGATGACACCACGGAGGAGGAGCCCGTGGAGATCCGCCAGTTCTCCTCCTGCTCCCCGCGCTTCAGCAAGGTGGGGCCAGGCTGGGCTGGAGGGTCACGTAGGGGAGGCCCAGCCTGACCTGGGTCCAGGTCTTGACCTAGTAGAGCCAGGGCACAGCCCAGCACTGTGGGAAGCCGAGGCAGGAGGGCTGCAAGTTTGAGTCTCACCTCTAATTTAGTAAGGTAGCGAAACTCTGACTCAATAAACATCTGAAGTAAGAGCAGGGATGTAGCTCAGGGCGGCGCTCTGACTTCCATCCCAGCACCGAGGGGAAAACCAAGGGGCGGGGCTCAGCAAGGGCCAGCTTGAGGAACACTGGAAGGGACGAGGGGTCCAGCTCCTAGCAGACGCGCACGGGCGCCTGGGAAGATGCATGGGGCTGAGCCGGAGCCTCTAGTCCACGGGGTGGACGGAGCGTGGTCTGGCGGGTCCGGATTCAGGAAGCTGACTGGGTCTTGAGCTAATGTAGGACCCCTGTCGCAGGTGTACAGCAGCATGGAGCAGCTGTCGCAGCATGAGCCCAAGACCCCGGTCGCGGCAGCAGGGGGCAGTAAGCGGGAGCCGAGCACCAAAGGCCCTGAGGAAAAGTCAGCCGGCAAGCGGGAGGGCCTGGGAGGCCTGACCCTGCGCGAGAAGACCTGGAGAGGGGGCTCCCCCGAGATGTGAGCAGGACGTGGCGGAGGATGGGGGAGCAGGACTGGGAATGTGGGCGGGCCCCTGCTAGCCACGCCTCTAGGGGTGTGAAAGGGGCGGGGGTACACAGGCGTGTCTTCGATGGCCACGCCCACTTGCCATGCTAAGGGACTAGGACGGGGAGGGGTCTTCCCTAGCCACGCCCCATCTGAGTTATGAGTGGGGCGTGGCAGGCCGCTGGCTGTGTGTCCCATAGCCACTCCTGTCCGGGAAGTGAATGGGCTGGGGCCAACAGAGCATCCCCGTTAGCCACGCCCCTCTGGGAATGTGAGCCGATAGGGTGCACCAAGGAGGCGTGTCTTCCTTAGCCACGCCCTCCAAGGTGCGAATGGGCGCGGTCCTGGGGAGGGTATCTCCGCTAACCACGCCCCTCTGGGGTAGGGTGGGCGGGCCCTGGGGCATATTTGGGCTGACAGCTTTCCCCTCCGCAGCAAGCGGTTCTCCGCCTCCGAGGCCACTTTCCTGGAGGGCGAAGCCAGCCCTCCGCTGGGTGCGCGTCGCCGGTTCTCTGCCCTGCTGGAACCCAGCCGCTTTAACGCCCCGCAGGAGGATGAAGATGAGGTCCGGCTGCGCAGGCCACCGCGGCCCGGCCCTGATCTCCCAGGCTCACTGGAGGCGCGGGCACCCAAAGAGGGGGCTCCGGGGGAAGGCGCCCCCAGCATCGGGGACTCGGAGGCCAGTGAGTCCCGTGTCCTGCACCTTTCCCAATTCCCCAGTGGCGATATATTCAGCGCGTAGTGAGGCTAGTGCTGTGAAAGATCTCCCATGCCATTCACACACCAAGCTGAGGTAGCGCGCTGACACAGGCACACCCACGTGCCACCTGGAGAGAGGCGCACACAGAAGCCTTCCTCCTCCGACGCAGCTCACACCATCGAGAGGGACGCTGGGCAAGCACTCGCGGCGGAGGGACAGCATGTTCGAAGTCCCCTGCCGGCCGTGGACCGACCCTAACCCGCGCACTCTCTTGCAGCTGACCGCCCACGCCCAGGTGACCTTTGCCCACCCTCAAAGGAAGGGGACCCATCGAGCCTTAGGGCCACCAATGACCTGGTTCTGCGCAGGGCACGGCACCAGCAGCTGTCAGGGGACCCAGCGGCAGAGAAGCGGCCTTCTAGAACTGGGGGCAAGGTCATCAAATCGGCTTCAGCCACTGCCCTGTCTGTCATGATTCCTGCAGGTATCGCTGGGCCCTGCCAATCAGGGGAAGGAATGCTCGATTTTGGGCCAAGTCAGATCAAAGAAAATACGTTTTCCCAGTCCACAGTGAATGACTCCGAACATCGGGCCTGGGACTTTCACTTGGGAGCAGGGAGGAGCGGATACTGGGCGCTGTGTCTAGCAGGCCCTGACATCTCACCGTGGTTCTGTGTCTGCAGTGGACCCACATGGAAGCTCACCCCTTGCCAGTCCGATGTCCCCGAGATCTCTCTCCTCCAACCCCTCCTCGAGGGACTCCTCGCCCAGCCGGGACTACTCCCCAGCCGTCAGTGGCCTGCGGTCCCCCATCACCATCCAACGGTCAGGCAAGAAGTACGGCTTCACCCTGCGGGCCATCCGCGTCTACATGGGCGACTCTGACGTCTACAGTGTGCACCACATTGTCTGGGTGAGTGCTCCTGCTGGGGTTTGTGCTGGAGGCTGAGGTGGAGACAGGTACCTCAGGACCAGGTAGTTCAGATTCTGAAGCTGCGCCATGCATGGGTGAAATTGTTTGGCAACTCCCTCTTTCACCTCCTCTCCAGTCCTGTTTCTCCCTCTGTCAGATGGGGAGAAAAATGACTATTTTGCAGTGTCATGAAGACCACAGTGCAGGCAAAGCCAGCTGTGTGACTAATGAGCTCATTCCCAATCCTGCTGCTCTTGTCCCCAGCACGTAGAGGAAGGGGGTCCTGCCCAAGAAGCGGGGCTCTGTGCAGGTGACCTCATCACCCATGTGAACGGGGAACCTGTGCATGGCATGGTGCACCCCGAGGTCGTGGAGCTGATCCTCAAGGTGAGAGCGGAGAGGACGCCTCGGGTGGAAGGGAGCCATCCCAGGCAGGCCCCTGCGAAGCTGTCCTTTCCCTTCTTCCCCAGAGTGGCAACAAGGTGGCTGTGACCACCACGCCTTTTGAAAACACTTCCATCCGCATTGGCCCTGCGAGGCGCAGCAGCTACAAGGCCAAAATGGCAAGGCGGAACAAAAGGCCCTCGGCCAAGGAAGGCCAGGAGAGGTGGGCGGGCCCCCGGAAGTGCGGGGGTGGGGCAGAGACAGGCAGCGCCACTGGGACCTGCGGTTAAGAGGAGCAGGCAGAGTACAGGAAGTGGCGTGGGAAGCCGTGCCCACCTGCGGAGCCACGAAGAAAGCACTGTGGGCGGGCGTGGCGGTGGGAGTCCGGTCATAGGCCCTGTGCTGTCCCGTGTGTGGACACCTGGGCGTGGCTGGCCTAAGGGATCCGTGTCGGGAACAACCATGCCAGGCAAGGCCGGCAGCCACGCGTGGCCCACGGCCAGGGCGCGCCCCGATGGGTGCCCACTGTGCTCTGCAGTGAGCGTTCTGCCCCGCGGGGCCGTGGTGCACTCAGCGGCTGGTGCGGTTTCATGTGCTGCAGGCCGTGATTTGCTTCCCTGTGGGTTGGAGATGGTAGGAGAGGCGGGTGGGGTCCTAAGGGCGTTGGTTTTACACATCGTAGTTGGTGCATGCTGGGGCTGAAACCGGCTGGGAGGTGCAAATCGGACTGGGCCGGGGAGGCCTTTCTGCCTTAGATTGCAGCTAAGCTGGGCGTGGTGGCCACGCCGTCACCCCAGCCCTGGGGAGGCAGGGGATCACTGAGTTCAGAGCAGGATCCTGTCTCGAAAAGAACAAGAAAAAGACGAAAAGACAAGTCGTAGCTAAAAGGCATGGGTGGGCGGTGCAGAGGCCGGGGAGCCGGGCTCCAGTGTGGTAGGGCCAAGCCGGCGACTCCGTCCCCAGCAAGAAGCGCAGCTCCCTCTTCCGAAAGATCACGAAGCAGTCGAACCTGCTGCACACGAGCCGCTCGCTGTCCTCCCTGAACCGCTCGCTGTCCTCCAGCGACAGCCTCCCGGGCTCCCCCACGCACGGGCTGCCCGCACGCTCGCCCACGCACAGCTACCGCTCCACGCCGGACTCCGCCTACCTAGGTAGCCCCGCGCGGGACGCGGCTGTGGATGAGGGGCCTCCCTGGGCCTGGGCCTGGGCCTGAGCCCTGTGCCCCACTCTGGCCCGCAGGTGCCTCGTCTCAGAGCAGCTCGCCCGCCTCGAGCACGCCCAACTCGCCGGCCTCGTCCGCGTCGCACCACATCCGGCCCAGCACGCTGCACGGGCTGTCGCCCAAGCTGCACCGCCAGTACCGCTCGGCGCGCTGCAAGTCGGCCGGAAACATCCCGCTGTCGCCGCTGGCGCACACGCCATCCCCGACGCAGGCGTCGCCGCCCCCGCTGCCGGGCCACACGGTGGGCAGCTCGCACACCACACAGAGCTTCCCGGCTAAGCTGCACTCGTCGCCGCCCGTCGTGCGCCCGCGCCCCAAGAGCGCAGAGCCACCGCGCTCGCCGCTGCTCAAGCGCGTGCAGTCAGCCGAGAAGCTGGGCGCCTCGCTAGGTGCCGACAAGAAGGGCGCACTGCGTAAGCACAGCCTGGAGGTGGGGCACCCCGACTTCCGCAAGGAGTTCCACGGCGAGCTGGCGCTGCACAGTCTGGCCGAGTCCGACGGCGAGACCCCACCCACCGAGGGACCTGGCGCTGCTGTGCGCCAGGTCGCCGTGCGCCGCCTGGGCCGCCAGGAGTCGCCCCTGAGTCTGGGCGCAGAACCGACGCCACCAGAGGGCACCTCGAGGCAGGGCACCGCCAGCAGGGACCGAGAGTCCCCTGGAGGCGGGGCCGAGGCCTGCACCCCGCCCCGCCCAGCCATCCTCGGCGCGCGGACCCTGGAGCGGGACTCGGGCTGCACGCGACACCAGGGCGTGCAGACGGAGGACGGCGCGGGCGGCCTGGCCAGGGCCGTGGCTAAGGCGGCGCTGAGCCCGGTGCAGGAGCACGAGACCGGCCGGCGCAGCAGCTCTGGCGAGGCGGGCGCGCCCCTGGTGCCCATCGTCGTAGAGCCTGCGCGGCCTGGGCTCAAGAGCGCGGCTCCCCAACCTCCAGGCACGGACCTCAAGGCACCGCAGGAAGCTGTGACCCAGTCAGCAGTGGCCCCGGAGGCCCCGCAGAGCCGGGAGCGCTGGGTGCTGGAGGTGGTGGAGGAGCGCACCACGCTGAGCGGGCCCCGCTCCAAACCCACTTCCCCCAAGCTCTGCCCGGACCCCCAGGCCTCCATGCCAGCCCCCACGAAGATCGCCCCCAGCAGTGCCGCAGGGGCCCCGGCGCCACCCACTTCCCTCCTGGTCCCCAGCACCAAGCCTGACTCAGGCCTCAGCTCCCGAGGCCCTGCTGAAGCTGTGCCTCCGGTTGGCTTGACCAAAAAAGGGGTGTCCAGCTCTGCGCCCCCAGGCCCATAGCAAGGAGCCCTTGGTCCTGCTGTACAGCCACCTGTATACACTGTACACATATAAATAAAGTGTGCCCCTCAGCGCTCTCAGGGCCTGCTCTAGCCCGACAAGGTGCAGCATCAGCCTGCCTGTGCCCTTGCCCGGGACTGGGGCTGGGCGGGCTGAAGTTCGGATTTCTCACCTTTCACCTGCTGCCTCCTCAGCTCTTTAGAAGACTGCAAGGCAATAGTGGTGGCTGTAATCCCAGCACTCTGGGAGGCTGAGGCAAGAGAATCTCAAGTTTGACCCCAGCATGGATAACTAAGCCATTTAATGAGGCCATGTCTTCGGGGGGGGGGAGGCTGGAAATATAGTCTTCGGGGGGGGGGGAGGCTGGAAATATAATAGTTCAGTGTGAAGACCCTGGGTTCCATCCCCAGCACAAATGAAGCAAAACAGTTGAGGTTACAGCCCTGGCCTGTGTCCCCCCACCAAAGGGCAATCGCTTCATTAATTCCCTTTTTTCCTCAGTGATTTTGAGTGGTACATGACAGACTTCCATCTTGCAGAGAATGGGGCGAGTCCCAGACAGGATAAGGCACATGAGGTCACACGAGGTGGGGGTGACCTGGAATTCCAACTCAAGTCCAGGACTGGACACAGCTCAGTGCAGACCACTTACTTAGCATGCACAGACCCTGGGTTCCATCCCCAGCACCTCGAAAAGAATAAACAGCAGGAGGATCACTGCAAGTTCAAGGCCAGCCTGGGCCGCGTAGGGAGACCCTGTCTCAAAAACACCACAGACAGAAACAAAACAGGTAACTCAAGTCCAGGCTGGCTCCTGGGCCTTTGTTTGCTTGCTGGCCCTGGGGTGGTCCTTGCACGGCTCGAAAGCCTTCACTAGAGGTTGGAAGGCCTTCCAGAGGGACGGCAGCTGGGCGCACAACGTGCCCCCACCCCGACGCTCCTCTCCGAGGTTCCGATTCATGTCACCCACGCAGGCCCACTGTGCTCTTGGGGCCACGCACCATTTGGAGTGGTCCTCTGTGGCAGGGAAGGTGGGTCCAGCTGGCCCCGGGAAGCTCGTCTGATTGACATTCAGAACCTTCCAGGGGCCAGAGCAGTTGGACGGCAGGATCCCTGGAGACTTTGGCCAGAACTGAACCTGCAGGTCCGCACCAAGAGCCTCTGCCAACCAGCCAGAGTACAGATCTGCAGGGGAAGGGAAAGTAGAGGCAGGGGGAGCTGGGACCCTTACAGATGCCCTAGGCTAGGTCGAAGGTCAGTTCTCAGCAACTCCTGAAAGAGGGAAGTGCTCTTCCCAAATCCGTTATGTGCCTTGCTGCTTTCTCAACAACCCTTCGAGGCTGGCACCCCCACTTTTCAGATGAGTAAACTGAGGCTCGGGTTAAATCATACCTCACACACTTGGAAGTCAGCTTGTGATCCGGCTGTGTTGGTTAAGTGCCTCTTGTGTGATTCTGGCTTCCAGAGAGACCTGGTCCCCATCCCTGGCTTGCTAGAAGCCCTGGACCCGCCAGAGGACAGCCCCTCCACAAAAAAAGAGCTTATTGTCACCCTGCCACACAGCTCACCATCTCCAAACTGTCCAGCTTTGGCAAAGCTCTGGAATTCAGTGCCTGCCTGTGATGTGAGGGTCGCACTGCTGTTCCAGGGTTCGTGGTGAACGTGCTGGCCCCTGACCACATCTACCAGGTCAGGGAACTTCTGGCCAAAGATGCCATCCAGCTTGTGGTCATAGACCAAGGGGAAGATGTAGGTCAGCTGCCTGCCTGGGGGACAAGCGGTGGAGGGGGCTCAGCCCAGAGCACTCCCAGTTCTCACCCACAAACCCAGTTCTCACCCTGCCCCCACTCTACGCACCGATCTTCGAGAACTCGGTGAGGGGAAAAGACACGCAGACGAGGGTCTGCCCATAGGGTCGGGCGGTGGAAGGCCAGGCGTATGCCCCAGAGGACGCAGGTGGTGGGAAGTGTGGCACACTGTGAACCAGCCAGAAGCCCCCATCTTGGTCCA
Organism: Dolichotis patagonum; assembly: GCA_004027295.1. Taxonomy (NCBI): domain Eukaryota; kingdom Metazoa; phylum Chordata; class Mammalia; order Rodentia; family Caviidae; genus Dolichotis; species Dolichotis patagonum. The sequence goes on along the minus strand of PVJX010007318.1, from coordinate 53,262 downwards.
GGAGCAGGACACCTGAAGCAGAGGAGGGAGGTGGGGGTGCTCAAGACTTTCCCCTCAAGTAAAGTCGGCAGTTTGGAGGGGCCTCTGCTGGGGTACAGACAGGAAACCATTCAGGCCGGTCAGACCCCAAGGCAAATCCCCTCACTCTGTGCAAATCAAAAACTGCGTGCTCGGGCCAGGGATTCAGCTCATCGGCGTAAGTGCCCTCCTGGCAAGTGCACAGGAAGACTGAAAGTTCGAGCCCACGTGGGCTTTGGAAGAGTTTTACTTTTTGTTTTGTTTTGTTTTGGCTTTTTGAGACTGGGTCTCCCTGTGTAGTTCAGGCAGGCCTTAAACTCACTAGCCCAGATTGGCCTCCAACTCCCAAGCCCTGAATTCAACCCCTGGGACCTCAAAGCCCCTTCGGAGCCCCAAATCAAGGCCTCACCCTTCGCGTGCCCGCGGCTGGAGGAGTCTGGAGCCCAGGCCGGCGTGGGCTGGTCATTGTACAGCACAAAGGCAAGCTGGGGGCAATGGAGGGGCGTCGTGAAGGTGCCCCCGCGACGGGGCGCCCCACCCTCCCTGCCGCGGCCGGCTTGCCCTCACCTGGCTGGTATTGGCCCGGTACAGCGGCTGCAGGCTGCGGCCCACGGCACCCTCGGAGCTGTTAATAGACCCCGCGCCATCGCGCCAGCCGCTCGAGTTCTCGTCCAGGTAGCGATAGCGCAGGCCCCGCCTGACCTCATCCCCGGGGCCGCTGTGTGCCGGCAGCTTGTAGATCACGAACCTGCAGGGTGGGAAGGCACGGGGGGCTGGAGGGGGAGAAGGGCAGGGATCCCCGCGCGCCGTAGCGACCCGGGGGCTCCACGCCCGGCCCGCCCTCGCTCACCAGTCCACAGGCTGCCCCGCGTCCCCGCGACAGCGAAGCGCCCCGCCGGGGACCCACAGCAGCGAGCCCAGCAGCAGCGCCACCGGGGAGGCCATGTGGCCGCGTGGAAGAGCCGCCGTGTGTCAGGGTCACGGGAGCTGTCACGAGCTCCAGGCGCGCCGACTTCCTTAAACTGGCGCAGCCGCCCGGACCGGCGCGACCCGCCGGGGGACTCGCCCCCGCAAGAGGCAGTGATTTGCCCGCAGCCTCCAGCCTTGGAGGCGGGGCTTCCTTCCGGCCTGCAGGCCCCGCCTTGTCGATCAGACCCCGCTCCTAAGACGGTGTCTGGACACGCCCCCTGAAAATCGTCTCGCCTCCGATTGGTCCGCTTGAGCCTCGCCCCTTGTGGCAGACAGGGAGACTGGCCCTCCCTAGCTTCTGAATCAGGCGTTAAGTTTGGTTTCTTTCCCTTTCTTGGCTTAGAACTTGAGCCCAATACTGCTATCTTTGCTCTCTTAATGGGCACTCCGGGCCCTCCTCCTCTTCATTTTGCACGTCCTGGACCCCCCCTGAACTAGCCAACAGGTCACTCGGCATTGTGGTTGGGAAAAGGGTGATGGGCCCTTGGAGTGGGGCTGAAGTTTTGTTCCGTTTTGTTTGCAGTGCTGGGGACTGAACCCAGGAGTTCTGCATTGAGTTACATCCCCGGGACTTTTTTTATTGTTTATTTTGAGACAGGGTATGCTCCATTCCCCAGGCTGGCCTCAAATTTGAGATCCATCTGTCTCAGCTTCCCAGAGTGCTGGTACCGGCACACTAGTCTCGGGCCTAGTGTTCTTAAATGGGGGAGACTCGTGACTGACCCAGGGTTCAGAGTCAGAGACCTGATGATTTTGGTGGAGTCGGGGAGCAGCGAGATTTCCTGAGGCGTGGGGTGTGGCTGAGCTGCAGGACATCCATTTGCCCCCCACTTCCGTTCCCGTACACCCTCTGCTAGCACAGCCTTCTCCCAATTTGCAGCACCCAAAACCCAGAGGCCAACGCCGGAGCTCTATGTGGGAACGGCGTCGTTTTGGGGGCCCATAACCATTGATGTGAGTCTCTGCAGACTCGGGGTCCGGGAACGTGTGCCCCTCTCACTCTCCAAGGCTGCCGTGGCGCTGGTCTGAGGGGCCATCCGAGTCCACTGATCTGGGTGTCAGTGTGGCTGTCAGTTTCCTGCGTGGCTCTCTGTGGTTGGGGACATGTGGGGGTTCCCGCTGCAGGTCTCCCCGTTCTGTCTGAGTCCCTCTGGATCTTGCAGTGGAGGAGGTCACTAGGGCGGACGTGAGTTCAAGCGAGGGTCTCGTCCTCGAGAATCAGCCCTGCACCGATCCCCTCCCCTGTCCGTGTCCCTGGCAGGATCCAGCCCCGGAGCGGGCTCACAGGTGGCGCTTCATGTGCAAAGCCAGGTGGTCGGAGCGTGAGAAGGCCCGAGGGCACAGCTTGCAGCGGAAGGGCCGCTGGCCCGTGTGTTTCCGGTAGTGGCGAGTGAGCTCGTCAGAGCGCGCGAACCTCCAGCCGCAGCCGTCCCAGGAGCAGGCATAGGGCTTCTCCCCTGTGAGGCAAGGGGGCCCTGAGTGCCAGCGGGGGACCCACCGCATCCCTGGGGTCCCTGCATGCCCGGGCCAGGACGAGGGGGAGGCAAGGAGGCATCTAAGGGTGCACTCGCCCTCAGGTCCCGGCCGACCCAGTGACCTGGACCCTTCTTCCTTATACCCGCACCTGGGGCACCCTCTCTCCTTTCCTGGGCCCAAGCGCGTGCTCTGCGCCCTTGTTCCTACACCCTAGTTCCTTCAGTTGCTTCCTTCTACTGTCTTACTCCTGCTTTTGGTCCAAGCCCATTTCCAGCTCCTTCCTTAATCCGGGGCCCCTCCGGCCGCTGTCCAGTCTTGTCTCTGGTTTCTGGCCCTGGCTTCAGCCTTCCCCCCTCCCCCAGGGTCTCGTGTTTACGTTGTCCAGGGTGGACTTGACCTTGAGACCTACCTCCTCAGCCCTCCGTCTGCCAAGGAGGCTTCCGTCTTACCCCTTAGAGGAGTACGGATATCTAGGCCTCATTCTCCTTTACAGATGCAGCCGCCGGCCTCACTGCAGGGCTCCAGCCGCACTTCCTGCAGTCTGCTCCCCTCCACGCCCAGCAGCCCAGCAGCCCACCAGCCCAGCAGCCCAGCTCCTTCCCGGCCACGGCTTCTGCGCCCCCTGCTCTCCGAGCTGCGCCCCTCCCGAGCCCCTCCTTCGGCTCTGCCCTCTAAGCTACTCGGCCTGCTTTCTTTCTGCTCTTCCTTTGACTCCTTCAGTACTGAAACGCACTCTCGGTCCCTAGCCGCCTCCTGCGTCGCCGCCCCGGGGTCTGGGGTCTCCGCTGAACTTGTAGGGCCCCTCAACGCTCGCCCCGCCTCGCCCGACCCCGCCCCCGACTCCGCCCCGCCCTCACCCGTGTGCGTGCGCAGATGCGCCTTCAGGTGCGAGCTCTTGGTGTAGCTCTTGCCGCAGCCCGGGTACGCGCACGTGTGCGCCGCCTGCCTCTTGCGCGCCCACGAGCGCCGGCCGCGTTTCTGGGGGGCGCCTTCGGCGATCGCGCCAGAGTCTCCCGCGGAGCCCACGAGCCTGGCTCCCACCGTCCCGGGCCCCAGGCAGCCTAGGAAGGAGGGGGGCGCGGCAGGACGGGGAGAGGGCGCCTGGAGCCCTCGGAAGACCTGGAAGTGGCCCTGGTACTGGGGCGCCGGGTACAACGGGGCGTACCCCGGCAGCAGCCCGTAGGGGCCGCCTGGCGCCGCGGGCATCGCCAGCCCGGCCGGCGGGAAGAAGCCTCCCGCGGAGCCCGCCGCCGGCCCCGGGTACACGGGCTGCAGGGCCAGCGCCTTGGGCTCAGGGCCGGGACCCGGGGCCACGAAGGGGTCCGGGGCGCGCACCCAGCCCGAGGGCTCCGAGGGCCCCGCGAACCCCGGCACCAGGCCCGCGCCGCCCGCATAGGCGCCCAGAGTCTCGGGGGGCGCACCGTACTGCGCTCCGGTGGGCTCGCCGGGGCTCGGGGCGCAGGTCCGGGGCGCGCCGCCCGGGTCGGGGCTCGGGAAGCTGCTGAGGAAGAGGTCTAGGTCCCAGGTGGCGTCCGCGTCCCTGTCGTCGTCCTCATCCTCTCCGGGCGCGGCCTCCGACTCAGGGGTCATGTAAAGGGGTGGCCCCGCGGGGTCTGGGGGCCCGGGGCCCAGGTCCCGCGCCTCGTCCGGGCGCCACCACTGCGGGAAGGAGCGCAGGCCTGAGGGCCCTGGCCGGCGGCCCCCAGAGGAGCCTGGTTCGCCTGTCCCCCCACAGTGCCCCCTCTGCCGCCCGCAGCTCGAGACCAAGGTCGATGGGGTCTGGCTGGAGACAGGAGATAAGACTTCATTATCTGGGCCACATTCAGGATGGGGGCAGGGATGGCGGGGGTGGGGGGACTGCAGCCTTGACTCAGTTTCCCCCCAACCCTCCCCCTTTTTCCCATCTCCCAGTGGCATTTTTTTCCTGAACCCTGGATTTCTCCCGGGCACTTTTGCCACCTCAGAAAGCTGGGACAGCGTCCACCTGAGCCTACACCACCGGCGTTTAGCAGAGCTCGAGTTTTCATTACAGAAATCGGCCGCACCTGGGATCTCCGGCCCCTCGGCTGCCACCCCCAGACCACGCTCCGGCCCCTCATCCGGACGGATGGGGCCCCCCAAGGCAAGATGGGGCTCCCCAGCTTGACAGCCAAACCCTGGCCTGCCTGGCCCCGCCTGTCCGCACCTTAAGGAGGTCCTCCTGGGTGTCAGGGCAGGGCCCCAGCGTGGTCAGCGTGCTGATGGAAGGCAGGGTAGGCTCGGCGGTGGCCATGGCCGGCAGGTGCCCACTGGCCTCAGGCCTCTGCTCCCGTGGCTGCCTCGTGGGCTCTGAGGCTCGCGGGCCCCTTGGAGGGCTCCTGTGCCCTCGGCTGATTGGCTGCGGCCCCTGATAAGGCCCTGGCGAGGTGGGGGTCACTGCTTCAGTGGAGCCAACTTCAGCCTGCTTCTAGCGGGGCCTCCAGGGCAGACCCCATCTCCAAGGCCAAGTCGAGGTGTCGGGGTCTGCAGACCCTGGGGCGGGGGTCCGGGAGCCCGGTACGCTGAGGCAGAGTCCTTGAGGAATCCCGGGTTTGGGGGCCCACCCTCAGTTTACCTTCCCGGAGAAGGGGCGAGATGCAGAAGCAGCATTCCGGGAAGGAGCTGGGGGAGCCTGTGTCCCCTCGGCGAGCCGGTTCCCCGCTACCCCTCCCCAAAAGACGGCAACAGCCCGAGGATGGCGGGATTTGGCACGCGCTCCCCACGGAGCTTTATCAGCCGGGCCAGACGTCGGAGGCTGCTATCAGGTGGGGGCCCAGCGCAGCCAGCGCTGTGTCCCTGGGGAGCGGGAGGCCAGGGGTTGGGTCTGCACAGTCCTGTGGCTTTAAACCGCCTGGTTGTGAACCCCCAGGTTCTGAGCGCCTCAGCATGAGGGAGGCCCAGTGGTGGGCAGCGCTGCCAGCCTGGGAGCTCACAGGGCACCGTGTGGGGGACGAGACTGGAGGTGCTGCAGCTGCCGTGGGCAACGCGACAGGGTGACTCCGTCCAGCAGAGGCAGCAGGAGACCCGCCCGTGGGCCTGCTGCGGCTGGATTTGGGCCCCATGCGGGCAAGGCCTTGAGGTTCTGCCGGAGTCACCTCCACTCTGGTGGCCTGAGAGCCCGGGCAGGGGGCGCAGACACGTGGCGGATACACGGCTCATGGCCACATGCAGTCGTGTGGCCCAGGTCGCTGGTCCCTCAGCTGCACCAACCAGGCGATGTGGCATCGTCCCTCGGTACGCACGGGAGCGGTGCAGGCCCTGGTGTTAAACGGCAGGGCACTGGTGCAGGACCCGTGACCGACCCCTGCAGACCTCAAAACCACCCGGGTAGTTGTGTGCATGTGCACGCGTGCAGTGCTGAGGACGGCCAGGCCCTCACAGCAGCTCCATCCGCAGCACTTTTTATTGTGTTGTGAGAAAGGGGCCCGCCAGGTTGCCCAGGCCCTTCTAGAACTTTCCACCTTCCTGCCTGCACCTTCTTAGTCGGGAGTGAGCACACGCCCAGCTCTCCAGAGCAGTTTTAGTTGTTACACTGCATTGCTTAGCAGACAGGGGAACCAGCCCTGCAATCCGGGCTCACAGCCTCAGTGACAAAGGGACGGCTGCATCTCGGCGAAGGCCTCCCGTGCAGTCCCCAGTCCTTCCCACGTGGCGCACCAGGCTGGAAGCGCCGAGGCTCCCGGGGCTGCGCTGCTGTAACTGTTGCCTTGCAGCTGAGTGTGGCCGAGGCTCGTCTGTAGTTGAGGGTGGCCCTGAACTGCCTGTGTAACCCAGGCTGGCCTCAACCTCGCCGCGACTCTCCTCCCTCAGCCTCCAGAGCCCCGGGCCAGCGGGACGGCCTCGCACTCATCTCGGCGTGTGCTCGTGACCGGCAGCGAAGAGCAGCACTTCCACGCGGCGTGAGCAAACCCACCCGGGCCCGCCGCCTGCCGCTGACCAGTGCGTGACAGGGCGCACGACCGCGCAGGTGCCGGTGCCCACCCCTAGAGGGCGCAGCCCTCAAGTTCCGCGATGCCGTTTGCAGATGTCTTGGTGATCCAGGGCACGGAGCTGTGACAGACGTGGGGACACCGGCCCCCACCCCGTGTCACAAAAATGTGTGCCGTGGGGGAAAGGAAGAGATGAGCAAAAAGCAGGGGCGAGCCCACTTGATGCAACCATAAGATTGCTACAATTTTTTAAATGGGGGAAAAAATATTTTGGGGAGGATCTGAACCCAGGACTTTTGTAGTACCCTTTTCTCCCTAGCACTTTTTTTTTAAATTTTGAGCAGAGTTTTGCTAAATTTCCCAGGGTGCCCTCAAACTTGCAGTCCTCCTGCCTCAGCTTTCCGTGGTACTAGGGTTTCAGGCCTGTGCCACATCTGGCTTAAAATAATTTTAAAAATAAAAATAGAAAATAAGTATTGGGGAGGATGTGGAGAAACTGGAATGCTCATACACTACTGGTGGGGATTTAAAATGATGTAGCCAGTACAGAAAGCAGTTTCCTCCTTAAAAAGTTAAAGATGACACTGCCCACCCTACTCCTCGCTGTATAGTCCCAAAATCAAAGTGTTCAAACAAATACAGTAACACCTTGGTTTGCTAGCGTAATTAATTCAGGAAACATGCTTGTAATCCACAGTACTTGTCTGTCAAAGCAGATTTCCCCATAAACAATCAAAACCTGCCAGGTGTGGTGGTATACGCCTGAAATCCCAGCACTCAGGTGGCTGAGGCAGGAGGGTCTCTGTGAATTGGAGGCCAGCTTGGGCTACTTGGTGAGTTCAAGTCCAGCCTGAACTACACAGCAAGACCCTGCCTCAAAAAAAAAAAAAAACCACTGAGATGATTTGTTCCATAGGCCAAAAATATTCACATAAATTTTTTTATATCTATACATGCTATAATAGTGATATAGGGGAATGAAACCCCAACCTACTATATCCCCAAGTTCGTGTTCTCTAAAATCGAAGAATGAATTTCAGGAACAACAGAGGTGAAGAGTAGAATATATTTATTGAGAGAAAGCTTCTGTCTGAGAGAGACAGAAGGGGTCCCGAGCGGGTTGCCCTTCATATAAAATTATTACAAATTTTTAATATAATGGCAAAATTTTAAAAATACAAAACATAAAGAATAAATTAACCTGAAGTTACCTTTTTTATTTTAAAGGGAATGAAACAATAAAACAAAACCCAACAGAACAATATTGGATTTCAAAAGCAAGACAGAAGGGTCAGGGATTTAGCTCAGTGCCACAAGTGCCTTCCTGACAAGTGTGAGGTCATGAGTTTGATCTCCAGTACCAAAAAAAAAAAAAAAAAAGGAAATCCCCCATAGTTGCAATATTGCATCATGGTTAACCGCCAAACACAGGCTCAGACTCCTGGCCTCAGGCCTGCAAAGTCGCTTAATACAAGCAGAGAGTTGTTTTTGCACCTCAGCAGCGATCATCTGAGCCTGGTCAGCTGGTGGCTCACAGGGCGGAGCTGGGGGTCGGTGGGCTCTTCTCTCCCAGCCCACATATGGTTGTCACAGGAGGGGTTGGCTTCTTGGTCCTCCCAGCCTGCGTGGCTGCCCCTGGCTCCAGGAAGCAGTTGGCTTCTTGCTGTTCCAGCCCACAACTCTGTACTCACCTTTGAAAAGCCTTCGTGGCCTGTGTGAGACAGACAAGTGGTGATTGTGTAAGGCGACTTTCACTAACAATCACTGCTATTTTTTTTGGCACTGGCTCTTGAACTCAGGACCTTGAGCTTGCAAGGCAGGTGCTGCAATGCTGTGACCGACTCAGTGGAATCGTTCTTCTTGTGCAGTGTTAACAGGGAACCTATCCAATGACAATTCCTTTTGCCTCCTTTTGAGGATTTCACAAAACTGTGCTGTGTGTTGTCATTAAACAGATTCATCACTTGCACGGCTGCAACGTAACTCTCACTGTTGGGAAACAATCACCCACGATCCCACAGTGAAACGGAGAGGGAGAAGATGGCAGACAGTTTAGTTGTGATCATATGATGTTCAGTGTCAGGTTCTACTCCGATTGCAGAACATTGCTCACTTATCAAGTTAAAATTTATTACAAACCAGGCAAAGCTGGGTGTTGTGGCACATCCCTGTAATCCTAGCACTCAGGAGGCTGAGGCAGGAGGACTGTTGTGAGTTCGAGGCCAGCCTGAACTGTATAGTGAGACCCTGTCTCAAAAAACCAGAAAAGAAATGGTTTTACAAATGTTTGGTTCTCTTGCAGAACAAGTTACTCCCAACCCAAGGTTTTACTGAACTTGTTCACAATTTCCAGAAGGTTCACCAGTGAACAAATGGATACATAAAATGTGACCCTCCCATGTGATGGAATAGTATTCAGCCATGATAAGGAACAAAGTAGGGCTGGGGATGTGGCTCAGTGGTACAGCACTTGCCTGGCATGCCCAAGGCCATCACCAGGTCTCCAATCTTTCTCTCTCTTTCTCGCACACACACTGATACACACTGCAACATGAATGAACTTCAAAAACATCCTCATCAAATAAGCCAGTCACAAAAGGTCACATAGTGTGTGCTTTGGGGAAACAAGGATTTGGAAGGAGAAAGGTGACCGGAAGCACAACAAGGCAGAATCCTAGATGTTTCCAGTGGTGATGGACGCCTGGCTGCGTGAGGAAAGTTGGATACTTTTTATGTTCCCCTCTAGTCCTGGGGATTGAAGCTAGGAGGACTCTACCATGGGGCTACCTCCACACCCACCCCTCACACCCATTTTTGAGACCAAGAGTCTTGCTATGCAGTTCAGGGTGGCCTTGAGCTCACTGTGTAGCCCAGGCCAGACTCAAACTTGCCATGACCCTCCTGCCTAAGCCTCCTGAGTGCTGGGATTACAGTCAGGTGGCACCCCGACTCAGCCTAAGCTTAGACTTTGGACCCTCCTGCCTCACCCTCTCACAATGCTGTATGACAGATGTGTGCCTCCACACCCAGCAACTTCCTGCTTCCTAAATTTTCCTTTCCCTCATTGGTAACGGGTGAGTCATGGCAGATGTGTGACTTCCAGATGCAGGGATGGTCAAACACTAAATCTCAGATTCGAGTGCAGACCATGCAAACACTGGACAGCAGAGCTGCTCGATAGCACGCCTGGAGCTCCTGCCTGGGCACACAACTGCACACCGACAGATCACACAGGCACAAACAGATCCACAACCAGACATCTGCACAAACCCCAAACCACAATATCACAAAGGGCTGGAGGCGTAACAACAGCAAAGCATGCGCTTAGCGTGCACACACACATACAAACTCCAAAAAGAATACCCACAACTAACGAGAAGGCCACCAGAACACAATCACACACAATACCACACAAACACACAATTCCACGGAATATCACTGTATCACAATCACAATTGCAATCACACAGACCAAAAAACCATGGGGGGGGAACCATGCGCAGCAGGGGCAGGACACGTCTGAAATCCCAGCATGGGGAGCAGGATCCCCACGAGGTCAGGGCCCGTCTCGGCTACAAAGTGAGTTCAAGGATAGTCTGAACTACATGGTGATGCCTTGTCCAAAAACCTAAAAAAGGGGCCGGAGATTTAGCTCAGTGGCTTAAGAGCCTGCCTGGCAAGTGCAAGGTCGTGAGTTCGATTCCCGGTACAAAAAAAAAAAAATTGGGCAAGTTACCAAAAACCTGAAAAAAAAGGAGGGGGAGGAGAAACCGCTACACTTACAGGCAGTGCCGCGTTCACATAGGCACACAATGAGCTACAGTCAACAGAGGCAGAAACACAGAACACACACGTGCCTGCAACCGCTCACACTCAACCGTACACGTGTGCTGGCTGTCACAGGCAGAGTTACAGTAGGACCGCAGACACACTCACATGGTGATAGGCACACCCAGACACAATTAGAATCAGAACCACAGGACACAACCAGAGTCCTACAACATGATGGAAACACCCAGTCCCACAAAACAGAACACACGGCCATGCAGAAATAATCACACACAAACGCACAACGCCAGCATTATACAACATTCCAGAGACAGAATTCCACATAGAAAATCCAAGAAACACAAGATGCACAGCCATCCACCATCTGAGCCTCAGAACTCACAGGCGCAGGTTCAGTCCCACCTACAACCCAGTTACTCGGGCACAAACACGACCCAGGAACAATCACACACACAGTCACACGTTCTACACGCGCTTCCAGAGACAGTGGCAGACAGGGTGAGCTGCTGCGATCGCCCACTCGGAGCCCACCTTCTCGCACACCAGGACTCAAGCACAAGAGAGCGATGGGTTTGGCGGTTCCGCTTCCGGGGCTCTGACCCTTTTTAACTTCTGGATCGCTACCCACACACCCTCCGCAACTTTCTAATCAGGAACGGGACGAGCCCCTCTTAGGGCCAATCAGAGCAGTGCTAGGTCTAGCCAATCGGATTAACGCATTAGCTTGCCGCCCCTTTTCTGTTCAGCTTCTTAAAGGGGCTAACACGTTTCATCCTCGGCGCGCAAGCCTGCATCGGCCTAGCTGCCATAGCCCTTTTAAAGGCCGAATCACCGGGCGCCGAGGTTCCAAAGGAACCAATGAGAAGCGCCGCTCTCTTCCCGCTCCGCCCACCCCGGCCGAGGCCGCCGCCTTCTTTGTTGACCAGTGGACTTTGCGCCTCGCACAGCACCGGGCGGCGCCGCTCGGCCCGGACGCCCTCCGTCTCCGCCAGGTCCCCGTGGTCGCGTCGCCCGCAGCCCCTCTGTCCACATGGCCCTGAGAAGCGTCGCCGCGCGGTTGCTGAACCCCGGGCCTCACCTGCGTGTCCGGCGCGCCTGGGGCTCGGCGACGGCGCCCACGGGTCAGCGCGGGGGCGGGGCCGAGGGGCGGGGCTGGGGAAAGGCCGCCCTCGCCGCGTGGGCCCCGGGTGGGGGCGCCGGTCTGGGTGGTCGTGACCTCGCCCCCACCCCGCCAGCCTCCCGCCCAGAGTTCGACTGGCGCGACCCGCTGTGCCTGGAGGAGCAGCTGACGGCCGACGAGGTCCTCATCAGGGACACCTTCCGCAGCTACTGCCAGGAGCGGCTCATGCCGCGCGTCCTGATGGCCAACCGCAACGCAGGTGCGGCCGCGGGCCACGGGCGGGCCGGGACCCCGGGGCGACCGGACCTGACCCGGCCGCTCCCTTCCTCTGCAGTGTTTCACCCGGAGGTCGTCGCGGAGATGGGGGAGCTGGGCGTGCTGGGACCCACGATCAAAGGTAGGGCCGCGCTGCGCCCGGGGAGCCCGTTCCTGCCCCGCCCCAGCCAGGGCGCAGTCTGTGAAGCGGTCGGGGCTGCGGGCACAGGGAATGCCAGCTGCCTCCCGTGCCCTCTGGGCCCCCGCAGGGTACGGCTGTGCCGGGGTCTCCTCCGTGGCCTACGGGCTCCTGGCCCGGGAGCTGGAACGGGTGGACAGTGGCTACCGGTCCTTGATGAGTGTGCAGTCCTCCCTGGTCATGCACCCGATCTACGCCTACGGCAGCGAGGAGCAGAGACAGAAGTACTTACCCCGGCTGGGTGAGTGGTTGTCTGGGTGAGTGGCTGTCGGCAGTGCTTTCTGTTCTTCTGAGACCGGCTCATCCCAGCCTCGGTCTGGCTGTGCAGTTCAGGCCAACCCTGGCCTCCCTGCCATCACCCCTACAGTTGGGGTCAGAGGCCACGCCGCTGTCCTTGGGCTGGGCCACTCCCAGTGGGGCCCTTGACTTAGGGACCCTGTCTTGTGCTTCCAGCCAAGGGGGAGCTTCTGGGCTGCTTTGGGCTCACTGAGCCCAACCACGGGAGTGACCCCGGCAGCATGGAGACCAGGGCCCGCCACAACCCAGCAGGCAAGAGCTACACCCTCAGTGGAACCAAGAGCTGGTAAGGAGCTGGTGGCCAGCGAGCAGGCAGTGGGTGGGCGGGGCAGCAGCCAGCAGTGCCCTCACCCAATGCCCACCTCCAGGATCAGTAACTCGCCGGTGGCCGACCTGTTTCTAGTGTGGGCACGGTGTGAGGATGCCCGCGTTCGAGGCTTCCTGCTGGAGAAGGGGATGCGGGGCCTGTCGGCCCCCAAGATCGAGGGCAAATTCTCCCTGCGCACCTCGGTCACGGGCATGGTCGTCATGGACGGTGTGGAGGTTCCGGAGGAGAGCGTACTGCCCAACACGGTCGGCCTGGCAGTGAGTGTCAGCTGGGACCCCGGTCACAGCTCCCGGGGCTCCCCGGCATGCGTTCACGGGCGTCTTTCTTGTCCGTGTACACCAACCACCCAGATCCGAGGATTGAACATAGACCCCAGGTGGGCAGCACTGTGTGGGAGTCCAGAGCGAGGAGGCAGGCCAGGAGTCCCAGCCACCGAGTGGGTGAAATTCTGTAGACCCTGCCTCAAGGGCCTAGGGTGCAGCTCGGTGGTAGAACGTCCCTGAGTTTGATCCCCAGTACTACAAAAATAGACAGACAGATAGACAGAAGCAGGCAGGGAGAGAGGCCCGCCCGCCGTGCCTGAGCCCTGGCACCAGGGCCCGCAGTGAGTCACAGGGCTGTCCGTCTAGCCGGGGGCTTCCGAGCACGTCAGAGCTGGGTCTGTCCAGTGCAGGGGTGTGCACCTGGGAGCCCAGCTCCCCAGGAGGCTGAGGCAGGAGGATAGCAAGTTTGATGCCAGTCTGGGAGTTAGTGAGACCCTGCCTCAGAATCAACAAGAAGAATAAATAGAATAAAATAGAGCTAAGTAGAAATCAGAATAAACAGAACCAGAGGTTCTCAGTGGCAGAGGGTTCGTGCGTAGCTGTGGGCCCTACTTGCCACACCGCAATAAAACTGGGGTGGGCTGGTTCAGTACAGCTGCTCAGTGGCTGCCGGGAGGGACTGAGCCCCTCAACCCTGCAGGGCCCCTTTAGCTGTCTCAACAACGCCCGCTACGGCATCACATGGGGCGTGCTGGGCGCCGCCGAGTTCTGCCTGCACACGGCCCGGCAGTACACCCTGGACAGGTGCGTGGGGCCGCCTGGGAGGTGGTCCGTGAAGTCTGTCCGAGCAGGGCCAGGGCAGCTCCGAAGGGTTCCTGGGCAGCAGGGTGCTGAGCGGGGCAGGTGCTCCCCTCCCCCCCTCCTTCTCCCTTCCCTTCCCTGCAGCCGTGTCCCCACCATCCCACCCCACCAGGGTCCAGTTTGGTGCCCCCTTGGCCAGGAACCAGCTGATCCAGAAGAAGCTGGCAGACATGCTGACCGAGATTGCGCTGGGGCTCCAGGCCTGCCTGCGGCTGGGCCGCCTCAAGGACCAGGACAGGTCAGGCATGGCAGGGCTGGGCGCCTGTCCAGGACCCAGGCCTCGGTCTCCTCGGGGTGGGGAGGCACTGAGGAGCAGCTGGCCCAGCCAGATCTGCTCAGGGTGCGGGGACCCAGCGCCGGCTCATACCCCACTCCCAGGGCCACCCCGGAGATGATCTCCCTGCTCAAGAGGAACAACTGTGGGAAAGCCCTGGACATTGCGCGCCAGGCCCGAGACATGCTGGGCGGCAACGGGATCCTGGATGAGTACCACGTGATCCGGCACGTCATGAACCTGGAGACCGTGAACACCTACGAAGGTGCGGCCGGCAGGGCGGGCAGGCGGGTGGGGAGGGGCCATGGCCCCCGGCTGCTCACCAAGTGCTGCCCAGAGGTCCCAGTGGGCCACTGTGTCAGAGCGGGCACAGGACTCCCAGCGGGCTGGTGACACCAGGCAGTGAGTGACACATGGCAGCCCCATCCATTTACCAAGGAAAGGGATGGTGGGTGTGCACAGCCCGTGACTAGTGGCGCTTCCCCCTGGGGCCTGGACAGACAAGAAAGATAATCCAAATCGGGGCTGGGGATTTAGCTCAGCGGCCTCGCAAAGCACTCGGTCATGAGTTTGATCCCCGGTACCAACAAAAAAGAGAGAGGAAAAAAAAAGATAATCAGGATGCTGGGCGTAGTGGCACATGCCTGCACCCCAGCACTTGGGAGGCTGAGGCAGGAGCATCTCCATGAGTTTGAGGCCAGCTTAGGCTACATAGCAAGACCTTGTCTCAAAGAGTGCAGCCAGGCAGGGGGGACACCTGTGACCTAAGCACTGTGGGAGGCTGAGGCAAGAGGACTGCACAGTCAACCCCGGCCTGGACAATTTAGTGAGGTCCTGTCTCAAACTACAAATTATAGAAAGCCTGAGGGGTAGCTCCGTTCAGAGACTACGGTTCTGGGATGGAGCTGGACCCCGCCAAGCCCACGTTTCTGTTGGGCCACTGTGCAGAGCATGCAGCAGCACTGAGGGCAGGGGCCTGAAAGACAGGCGCGTGGTCCGGTGCAGAGGGCTGGCCGGGAATCACCTGACTCTGGAGAGGCCACCGGGGCTGCAGGGGAAGCACAGGACAGGAGTGCGGGGAGGTGGGGATGGGGGGGCAGCACCCCGCCCCCAGGGGGGAACGGGGCAGTCGGGACCCAGCCGCTAGGGAAGGAAGCGCGCCAAGCTGCAGATGAGGTGTTTAATCAGCTCGCAGGCCAATGCCGGCCACGGGGGGCCTGTGCCTGCTGCCTCGGGGTGGGGGGCTGAGGTCGTGCTGCTTTTGCGCCTGTGTCGAGGAACCGTAGGACACAGTCTCCGTGTGGCCTGCAGGTGGCTCTGAACCTTGGGGCGTGGGGGGGGGGGCTGTGGCCAGGAGGTGACACCGGCCGACGATCAGCATTCCACATCTTTGTAGGTCTGCTCTTCCAGAGCGGCGGCCTGGGGGACATGGAGATGGACGTCAGTAGCAAGCTATGGGCTGTGAAAGGTCCAGGCTGACCTGTGTTGTCCTGTCCAGGTACGGCTGACATCCACGCGCTGATCCTTGGACGGGCAATCACAGGAATTCAGGCATTCACAGCGGGCAAGTGAACCGGCTTGTGCCAGAGCCACCTTCCGGGGGACACCCCGCAGGACACTGTCCCCGCGTGGTCCAGGCTGACCGGGAAGAGGTGGATGACCTGACTTCCGTGTGGGAAGTGAGGGGCGCCGACCAGTGAACACCAGCAGCTCTCTCAGAGGCTCCTTAGAAAGAAGGGTGGAGGGGACCCCCTGCTAAGGGCTTCCCGGCCACTTTCAGCTCCACTGCTGCTGGGAGAGCAGGCCACCTGGCCAGCGACAAGGCTGGGTCACAGCTCACTGTGTCCTCAACCCTCTGTCCAGGGAGGGATGAGGAGAGGAAAAAATAAAGCGCTTGCCTGTCTGACCAGCAGTGTGGGATTGCGGTTACTGGGAACCTCGAAAAAGGGGTCTCGGGGTTCTGGGGGAAAATGAGCGTTCCTGGCTGAGCCCCTGGGGTCCTGTGGGGGGCTTCTCACTGGCTCAGGTCTGAACCTTGGGCTGGGCCTCTCCTGGGTCCTGGGGGGCAGCCCAGGCTGCTGGGCTCAGGCTGGGCAGAGGGGCCAGCAGCGGACCTGCCGGGCCACTCTTGTCTGTCGTCACAGGGACTGCCCACTGGTGGAAGTGACTCCTGCTCGGGTCTACCATGTGGTTGGGCAGCATGGCCTCTGGGTCAGGGGCTGCCCTGCTGCCTGCCCCAGCTGGCTGGCGGCTGAGCCCTCACGAGCCCGTCCTGAGCGGTGCCCTACCTCAGGGGGCACGCACAGGTCCCTGTACACGGTCTCCACGGTGTGGCACGCCTGCTTGAGCTCCGTCTCCAGGTGGCCGATCTGTGTCATCTTGAGGGCGAACTCCTGCAGCCGGTCCTGGATGATCTTGCTGTGCTGGCTGTAGGCCTGGTACATCCTGTCCTCTAACTTCTCCGTCAGGTCCGAGACCTGCAAAGAGTAAGTGGCAGCCATCGGGTGTCACAGGCGCGCGCCCAGTGGAGCTCTGAGACGGCGGTGGTTTGTCCTGTGGGAACCGTGACTGCAAGCAGAAGTGCCTGTGTGGTCACAAAGTATTTTTTAAAATTATAACCAAGATGCAAATACATACCTTTGGTTCTTGTTATCTGCAGGTTCCACATCCAGATAAAAAAGGTCTGACTGAGGGCTCTGCTGACTATATATATATATATATTTTTTTTTTTTTTGGTACCGGGGATCAAACTCACGGCCTCACACTTGCCAGGCAGGCGCTTAAGCCACTGAGCTAAATCCCCAGCCCTATTCTCTATTCTTATTTACTTATTTTTTGAGACAGGGTCTCTATATAGTTGAGGCTGGCCTTAAATTTTCAGCGACCTGGCCGGGGATTTAGCTCAGTGGCGTAAGCACCTTCCTGGTAAGTGCGAAGTTGTGAATTTGATCCCCAGTACCAAAAAAAGAAAAAAAAGCTAATGGCCAGGTATGGTGGCTGTAATCGCAGCACTTGGAGGCTGAGGAGGGAGGATTGTTGCAAGTTCGAGACCAGCCTGGGCTACAAAGTGAGCTCAAGGCCAGCCTGAATCACACAGGGAGACCCTGTCTCAAGAAGAAGAAAATAATTTTCAGTGACCCTCCTGCCTCAACCTCCCAAGTGCTGAGATTATACCCAGCTTTTTTAAAATTTTGTTTTCCTTGCTGAATGCATTCCAGGAGGTACCAAGCACGGCCATTAATTCTAGAGTTGCACGCAATAGCAGCCTCGTTAGAAACCCTAGGTGTGCTGAGGGACCAACTCGTGTCACAGCCCACTGCCGGTCTCCAGAGGACACACAGCCATCAAAGGGCAGCACAGCCACCCTGCTGCCACGGCACTTGCGCTGGAGGAAGGAAGGGGCTCGGCTCTGCAGACAGAGTAGAGTGCTTCAGCCTGGATCCCTCACACAGGAACCCTTCTCTTTTTTCTTTTTAATTGACTTAAATTGATACATTTAGTGCTTGGGTGGAACCCAGGGGCTCATGCTTGCTAGATAAACACTCTTCCACTGAGTCGCAGCCCCCGCCCAACTGGTTTATTTCTGAAGCTTAGCTAGTGTGTGTGTTGTGTTCGGTTGAGACGGGGTCGTCCTAGGCAGTGCAGGCTGGCCCAGCTCCTGGTCATGTGTCTGCCTCAGGCTCCTGAGCCCTAGGATTCTTGGATCCTCCTGCTTTAGTCTTCCGAGTGCTGGCACTCAAGGTGTGTGCCACCATGCCCAGCTGAACCTTAGTTTGCTCATCTGTGAAATAGGCCCAGTTTCCCGAGCACTGAGGGGTGAAATGAGACGCTGTGTGGCCTGCCTGGCGCAGTGCCTGGAATAAGAAGCCCAGCCACACCCCCTCTCTACCCGGGACTCCGTACCTTGACCTTGAGGCTGTCCCTGAAGTTGGTCATGAGTACATGGTCCTTCTGTCTGTTCTCATTGATGTTTTCAATCAGGTCCTGGGCTCTCTTCTTCAAAATGTCGATGCTTGAATCCAGGGAGGAAAAGTAGCATCCTGCCTTCCCCTCCAGCGCTGGCAGCTGGTGGCTGGCATGGAGGTGGAGAAACAAGGGCTAGAAATATGACTTCCGAAAGTACAGGAAACAGACGTCAGTACCAGACTCCAAGAGTGGCCGATCCGGGGTGCAGTTGGCCCAATGGTAGATCAAGTGCGCAGCGCGGCCGCCCTGGCTTCCAGCCCCAGCACACGCCCCCGAGTGGCCCCCTGACCTGAAGGAGCTCTAGGGTGGCAGCTGACCTGCACTGCTACCTTCATGGCCTCAGATGTAAGGGTAGCACCCTCCCACTGTGTGTCTAGGAGTGGGGTACTGGGGATCAAGCAGGGCCTTTACACGGCGCTACATTCCCGCTGTTCTGAGGTTTTTTCATTGTGAGACGGCTTCTCACCAAGATCCCCAGGCTGGGTTACGTGTGATTTCCTGCCTCAGCTTCCTAGAGTGCTGGGATTACAAGTGTGTACCACCATTCCTACAGTTTTATATTGGAGAAAACAGACCCAGTGCTGAAGTTACAAGCATGGACCACTGTGCTTGCCCATTGAAAAAACTTTTGAGTGTTGGAGTTTTGGATTTCAGAGCATTTTGTATTTAGGATTTTGGGATTTGGATTTTTGCAACTATTCCAATATCCAAAACGTGTTTGTTCCTGAACATACTGGATGGTTCTTGACCTGTAGTAGTAGTGTAGTTCTCACTAGCGTGAGAAGCTAAAAGAAACAAGATATGTGTATGTGTATAAAAACGTTGAGACAGTTATGCTGCTGATTTCTCTGAGGCCACTGAAGAGAGGTTTGTGCTGGTGCTGACTGGACAGCTGAATGCAGATGTCTTGTGCTCTGGGTAAATGCGCAATGTATGTACTATTACTACCTCCATAGACATGCCTTGAATTTTTTTTCTTTGAAATAAAATGGATTTGAAAAAAACAGTGTAGTACACTTTCTTAATTGACCTTTGTGTCACGTGCTGCATCCTTTCTACACCCAAAGGGTGACGGTCCCAGCAGAGACCTAGGCCAGGGTGCCTGACCCGGTCACGTGAGGTAAACGCTGTCCTGAGCTGGATTTCAGGCTGGGGATGTGGCTCGGAGGTGGAGCACTTGCCTGGCATGCCTAAGGCCCCGTGTTTATGTCTTAGCACTGTATTAAAATATATATACACACACACATACAATTTTTAAAAATTTATGAAGTTGTATTTGTCCCACACTGTACACGACACTGTAATTACGTAACAATCAAATACTGTGCCAGCCAGGGAAAGAAGGTAGAAAAGGGACAACTGTCTGAAAAGCTCAAATGAATGAAGCAGGTGAGGTCTTGTAGCTCCTCTGCAGTGAGGGAGATGATGATACACTGGGACAAAGAGCATTCAAGTCTAGGATTCTGCACACAGTGCTTGGTCAGAGCAGGTTCTACTTTCAAAAGAAACTAGGACTCAGCTGTGCACTGTGAGGGAAGTGTTTTCCAGAGGTGCTGGGCATGGAGCCCGCGCTGGCCTCTGAGCTGTGCCCAGCCCTACATGTTTGCCAGTGGACACTTTCTCTGGGAACCCTTTCCCTGGCTCTCATCCCACCTGGCCTTAGCACTGCATGCCAGCTCAGAACAGACAGGCCATGAAACCTCAGGACTGGGAGCCTGGGCGAGGAGAGCGCTCCTGCCAGGCAGCTCCCAGGCCCCAGGCTGCGACCAATCCCTGTCCTGTTTCACGGTGGACCCCATTTCCTTGCCTCGAGGCCTCTGTGCCTGCGTCCTGACTGGAGCTCTGAGCCCCACCAGAGCGCTGTAGTGCTTGCCATTTGCTTTGCTAACAGCCACCAACGGCTCCTATGTGTCTGCACACCCCCAACCCCACGGGGCCCTGTCCCATCTCCCCCCAGCACCCAGTCCCACACCATGTGCGGAATGACTGTCCTGCCCACTCTGCTTCCGCCTGGCTCCACACAAGAATGCAAGTTCATCACCCTCCTAGGCAGACAGCTGTGCCTCGTGTGTCAGGACGGGAAAGCACCCCAAAAGAGACAGATGTGCTGTAGCCCAGACACACCAGGCAGCTGGAAAAACACGTGAAGAAACAACGCATGGCTCCCTGAGCATTTCTGCAAACAGACATGTAGAGTGCGACAAAAATCTGCTGAGCGGCTTCTACCTGCACTAGCTCTTCTTCCCGGGGGTGAGCAAGGAGGGGAGGGGGCTAATTGAGAGCTGGCGCTGCTGCAGTGCAGGTGTTTGCACCATCTGGATACACGAAGAGGACACGGTGGAAGCTTCTGTGAGAACAGCTGCGACCAGCTCAACAGCACACGCACACCACCCCAGCTACTTGGAAGGCTGAGGCAGCCCGGATCCCAAGTTTGAGGCCAGCCTGGGCCCCTTGCCAAGCCCCATTTCAAAAGTGAAAAAGGTGAGGGTGTAGCTCAGTGGCAGAGTGCTTGCCTGTCGTGTGTCAAGGCCCTGGGGCTCCATCCCTAGTGTGTGTGTGCACACACCCACACACACACACACAGGAACAGCCATGAGCTGTGCAATGAGAACAGCATAGGAACAGAGCTGGGAGGACTGGGACAGGAAGGTGGCCTTGAGCCCTCCAGAACTGCTCCACCTCCTTGCAGTCTATGCCAGGGTTTGCCCACTTGTGGGGGGCTGCAGCCCCCTTTCCTATCACTCCCTCCCCTGGACCCCAGCCTCCTCCCATGACCGAGCACTTTCTCTTGTCCCACACTCAGGAGCTTGAGTGGCACTGGAGGAAGCCGTGGTCCTGGGGACCCAGTGGACTCTCCTTGACACCACCACTCCCTGCCCCTGGGCCTTGCTGTGAGCCCAGCCCTCCTCAAGGCCTGCTGGTCTCAGAGGGCCTCCTCAGAGCCTGCCTGGCCGACAGTCCCCCCTGCCTCCTCGGGTGCTCAGGAAAGCCCTGTGCTGGGCAGCACACACAGCGCCTCCTTGAAGACCCGGGAGGCTGGGCTCGGCCTCCAGTGTCTCCACTCAGGGAGGACCAGGAAGTATTCGTGGAATAAAGGAATGACCCAGGGCCTTCATTACCTCCGCACCTGGTGACACGGAGCTGACTGCCAGCAGCCCTCTCCCACTCTGGATGACACATGCTTCTACCTTCAGCAGGTGTCTCCAAACCTATCCCAAACTTTGCCTCTGTATGCGAACAGCTCCTTCCCATGAATGACAATAGAAGCCAGACATCGCCTGAGGTATCCCCTCTGTCCCTCTGCACCCTGAGTCACGGTGCCCTCATTTCTACCTCCCCCCCTCCTCTGGTCTCTCGTCCCTTGCAGGTCCCCCCTTGTCATTTCTCTCTGGAGCCCTGGTGACCTCTGGAACTGCAATTCAATCTCCTCAGCCTGCTCGACAGCCTCAGGTAAAACCCCAGCAGTCACAGATGGAGGGCAAACCCCTAGGCCCAGGACACAAGGCCACCCAGGGACAGGGCCTTAGCATCTCTCGCTATGCCTGCACCTCGAGCTATCTGGTACCTTTTGTGGCTTCCCTAAACCCAGCAGGCTTCTCCGTCCCTTTCTACCTCCTTCACAATGAAGCAATACATGCAGCTCCTGCCATCCCAGCACTTAGGAGGCTGAGGCCCAAGGATTGCTGAGAGTTGGAGGCCAGCCTGGACTATGCGGCAAGGCCCTGTCTCAAAACACAAAACATCTGGAGCTACCCCTCGGGCACCCCACTACCCTCGGCTGTACTGGCTGCAGAGCTGCCGCTCACGCACCTGGTCCCCTTCGGAGCACGGGCAGGCCTACGGTCTGACTGGTCTGCTTGGCTGTGCTTTGCAATACCCCAGAGGTTTCAGAACTGTCTGCCGGGTATCTAAGTGGATGGACAGGGGAGCTGGCTCTCACAGTCCTGCACCCAGTGTGCACCCAGGCAAACTGCCCAGGAGTTTGGGACCCAGAAGCCAAAAGCAGTGGTATCACCAGGCATTGTGGTTGGTGTCACTGTTCACAACTTGCTTGTGCTGCTAGCAGCCGGAAGACGCCTAAGGTTCCAAGGATGAAACTGGAACCTTAGGTTCCTAAGGTTCCAAGGATGAAACTGGAAGGGCTTTTTTTTTTTTTTTTTTGTCTTTTTGAGACAGGGTCTCGCTATGCAGTTCAGGTTGGCCTTAGATTTACTTTGTAACCCAGACTGGCCTCAAACTCACAGCAATCCTCCTGCCTCAGCCTCCCAGAGAGTTGGGATTACAGATGTGTGCTATCACACCCAGCATTGGAAGTTTTTATGTCAGCTATACATATGGTGAAAAAAATCAGTTGAATTCAACCCATTCCACTTTTGTGGTGGGACAAAGGCCTGTGCCAGACATCTGGTAAGAGATTCTTTAATTTTCCAACCTCTCCTTTGTGGATTTAGGCCTTTCGACTTTTTTTTTCTGTTACTAGGAATTGAACTCACAACCTCACACTTGCCAGGCAGATGCTATGTCGCTCAGCTATACTCATGGCCCCAATTTTACTTTTCTTAATACTCAGCAGCTGCATACTAATCAGGATGCTAATGAATCACAGGCTTCCCTGGGGCTGCAGTCACCAATTTAGCTTTAATAAACGAAATGGGCAGTGTCCTCTGCGCTGGCTTCCCCAGCTCCCCGGCTGGCTTCTGGAGCGCTGCCAAGGAATGGAAGTGAGCTGGACCCTCCATTCTGCATGTGTGGCCTGTGTGGGGTAGGGGCTGTGAACACCTTGCCTCACTCATCTGTTCTGCCTGTCCTTTTAAGGTGTCCCTGATTCGGCCATTAGGACCTAGTTTCCTAGCAGGGCCCAGGCTGGCAGGAGGCGGGGGAAACAAGTCTCAGTCATAAGACCACATCTGCTCGGTCCAGGTAAAGCTGTGATTGGCAGGGGGGTGCGGTAGCACCACCTGCTGCTGGGCCCTCCCTGAGTGGTCTTGGACAGACACACAAACAACCCGCCAACCACTGACTGGCCGGTGTTGTGGGCCCAGGAAGGGCAGCTGATCAAACAGGAGAAGGAAGCCGACACTGCCAGGAAGGAGGAGGTCTGAGCTGAAGCTGATGAGCCGCCTCCTGCCCTCCACTTTTCACCCCTGAAATGTGTTAACATTTTAATCATATTGTGGAGAGGCTACTGCTGGGCTTATTAACCAGCCCCACACCGATTTAACCCAGCTGGTTTCTGGCCAACGCACTTGGAGAGCTCCTTAAAATCTCGACATGATCTGCAATGTCTGGGTCACTTCATCACACAGTTTTGGGTCTAAGCGTGCTATCTGCAGCAAATGATTAGACTTCAGCCATCTCCCCCCTTCCTCTGGTCACCGCCTGCCAGCAGAGAACTGGAAAGCACTCGGCCAGCTTTCCCCCCCACGGGCTCGGGCTCGGGGAGACAGGGAAGGCTGGCTTAGCACCTGGAGTCCTCAGGGCCCCCTCCCAAGCCACTCCTCATTCTGTCTCTAGCTGGGCACGTCCGCCAGGGATTGGCTCCAAGACCTCCTGGATACCCAAATTTGCGATGTAAGCTGGGCGTGGTGGCCTGGGCTAAAAGTGACTTTAACATCAGCCTGAACCATACAGGCTGCCTCCTTTTTGAAACCCTGCCTCAAAAAAGACCAAAAAGGAGGAAAAGAAAAGGCTTGGTATGTAGCTCAGTGAGCCGGCACTGGGTCTCGTCCCCAGTACCGCACGGCAGGCCCTGCGCAGGGGCCTTTAGGTGGGAGTATCCGAGGCCTGCACCGGCCACTGCGCACGCGCCGGTCCCTCTGCGGGGTCGGCGAGCTG
The DNA here is from genome assembly GCA_004027295.1 of Dolichotis patagonum. Lineage (NCBI taxonomy): Eukaryota > Metazoa > Chordata > Mammalia > Rodentia > Caviidae > Dolichotis > Dolichotis patagonum. Next base: position 29,666 of record PVJX010007318.1, on the reverse strand, counting down.
CTGCCCTCCGGCCCCGGGCCCTTTGCACCTCGCGCCCGGCCTCCGGGCCTCCGGGCCCCCGCGCCCGGCCCCCGCACGGAGGACGTCCCGGCCCCCCCAGGCCTGGGGAGACGCCCGCCCCTGTTACGGCGCCCCAGGCCCAGGCCAAGACAGGTGGAGCTCACCTGGCCGGGCCCGCGCCGGCTCCCTGCGCGGCACAGCCGTCCTTGGAGCTCTGCTGCTTCCCGCCCTCCGCCGCGGCCGGGGGCGCCGGGTCGCTGGCCTCTGCGAGTAGCGGATCCACCTGCAGGCACGCAGGGCGCCGAGGGTTCAGGACAGCATCGCGGAGGGCGCAGACCCCGCGTCAGTCAGTCAGTCAGTCAGGGTCCGTCTGTCAGGAAGTCAAGGGCAGGTGGGACGCGAGGGAGCCCGATGGTAGGGGAAGTGGTCAGGTTCAGGGCAGCGGGAAAGCCCAGCAGGGCGGCTGCCCCTTGCCCGTCCGCCCGCTGCCCACATCAAGGGAACCAGCCCCGCGTACTTCGCCTCGCTCCATCTTTTCCCGCCTTTGTGGTTGCGCCTTCTGCGCATGTGCGGAGCCTACCCTGGCACGTGCTACAACACGTGCTCCAGGCCCCGCCCTGTGGAGCAAGGGCTGGAGGGTGCGGGGCTCCAGAGGCTGCGCGCGCAGCCAGCGGCCCTGCACTGCATGTGTACAGTTGTCTGTGCCCACAGGCACTGTCCGTTGGTTTGCTTGTTCCGGAGACCTCAGTCCAGATACAAAATGCTCATTTCTGCAGGCGTGATGGCGCAGGCCCGTCATCCCTGCACTCAGGAGGCTGAGGCAGGAGAATTGCTGCGAGTTCGTGGCCAGCCTGGGCTACAAAATGAGTGCAAGGCCACCCTGAACTGCATGGTGAAGCCGTGTCAAAAAAGACCAAAAAAAAAAAAAAAATGCTGATTTCAGTCTGTGTTTTGAGGTGTGTAAGCCCAGGCTGGCTTTGCACTTGTGATCCTCCTGCCTCAGCCTCTGGACTCCCTCTCAAATTCTGACTCCCCTGATTTCAACCGAACTTTCCCTCATAAAGGTGCTGTGCATTCCAAATGTAGCTCTCTGAAAGCAAAGTGAAACCTACAGTGTGGCGTCCCTTTAGGAACACTCACTTCGAACATGGTAATGACCAATTCAAACTGAGAACAAGAGGGATCGTGAGCCTGCAGTTCGAGCCACTCGGAAGGCTGAGGCAGGAGGCTCACTTGAGCTCAGCACTTGCAAGCCAGGCTGCACAACACGGGGAGACTTCCCCTTCAGGGGATGAGGGGTTTGGGAGGTTGCTCAGTGTTAGCGTTTCCTGTGGGCAAGGCCCTGGGCTCCAGCAACAAAAACACAGACGTTAAGAGAACTGAGTATGTGCAAAGGCCCTGTACCATAAACTCAGTGTAAGGCATTAGCCAGGAGGCCCCTGGCAGCAGAGCAGGGACCAGACAACGCCGGGTTGGGTAAAGTTCAATAGGCCGAGCTGCTCAATGCAAGGCTTTTGGGCTTTGCTTCAGTTGACTGGGAAGGAGGTGGGACTGTCACAGCATCCTTGTGAGGAAGACAGCAACAATCCCTCACCCCATCCAACACCCCCCCCACCCCGGTTTCACTATGTAATTCAGGCTTCTCTGGAAAACTCATTACTGCCTCTGCCTCCTGAGTGCTGGGGTGACAGTGTGCACCACCCCCCAGAAGAGTCCGGATTTCAACTTAACCCTTCTTACCATGTACACATCAAGATGTGCTCTAGTTCAAGTGTGGCCGGGGACACAGCCTGATGAATGGCTGGACCAGGTGGGTGTGGTGGCGCACGCCTGTCATCCCAGCACTCAGGAGGCAGAGGCAGGATTTCCAGGAATTCAAGACCAGATGGACTACTTATAACAAGACTATCTCAGAAAAAAACCAACCAGAACTGGCCCTTGCCAGGGGCCTGGCTCTGAAGATCCCTGACCCCTGACCCAGCATCTGTACATCCAAGAGCCCACCACCCGCTGCCGGCCACTCGGGGAGCAGGGGGGACCCACAGGAGCCCCAAAGAAAGGCAGCAGATGAGGACGACTGCGCTTTATTATGCCGCCTGCCCCCTGCCAACCTGGGTCTTGGCAAAGTGGCCTCACAGAGGCCTCACGAACACAAGGGGCGTGGGGGACGGCAGGGTGGCCGGGGTCACACAGCTGCCTGTGTCCTCTGGGGCCTGGGCTCCGCGTCCAGGCGGCACAGGGGGCTGTCGTAGACCATCTGCAGGTTCACCTTGTGGCCCACCAGCTCGCGGATGTTGTTGATGCCGTACTTGATCATGGTCGGGCTGGGGGGTGGGGACACAGCTTAACCCCTGTGGGCGCAGGCTGCCCGCCTGGAGTCTCTCCTCAGCTCTCACGCTTTACAGTCTCCAAACACCCGTCCCCTTCCAGCCCCTAGGCCTTGGCCTTGGCCCTGGCCTGGAGTGCTCCTCCCCAGGCGGGCTCAGTCACCCTGGTGCCACCTCCTCCAGGAAGCCCTCCCTCACCACTGCAGTCCTCTGTCCTCACTAGCGCTCCCTGTGATCTGCTCATTTCTCGGACCTGTCATGCTCCTGCAGCCCAGGACCCCAACTCGAGGACACAGTGAGGGGCGGCAATGAGTACAGCACTGTGGGCATGACTGGCACTTCCTGCTAAAGGTCTGTCACTGGGACCAGGAGTCCCCAGTGTCTGGGACACACGGCAGCAGGGGTGGTGAGCCGGGAGATGCAGCTTCTTCCAAACTTCCAGCCCCTCTTGTGGCTCCTGTCACTCGAATCGGGACCTGAGCTCCAGCTCCCAACAGGCCAGCATCAGACTCTCTTTTTCGGCTTCTTGAGACAGTTTCATTGTGTAGTCCAGGTTGGACCTGAACTTGTAGAGACCCTCCTGCCTCAGCCTCCTGCATGCTGGGATGACAGGCTTGCGCCACCAGTCCTGGCACAGGTTCCCATAGGAGCTGAAGCTCCTGGCAGTGCCAGAATCGAGGGTGCAGCTGGCCTTAGGGTGATCTAACGCTAAATCACCACACCTACCAGTGAAAACTGCCCCCCAGAAAACCACCCTGGTGCCAGAAAGGGATGCTGACTGGGTGAGTGGTGAGTGAATGAATGCATGGAGGGAGCGGCCAGCCAGGTGCCCCCTTTCCAGCCACACTCACCGCTCCAGGGAGAGGCCCCAGGCGATGACAGACACGTTCTCGGGGAGTCCCATGGGCAGCAGCATCTCAGGGCGGAAGAGCCCGGAGTTCCCGACCTCCACCCACTTCTTCAGGCCTGAGGCAGGGACAGAGGCGGTGCACGGGGCTGACACTCGGCGTGGGGTGCGGGGCGGGAGGTGAGGGAGGGTCCGCCTTGCTCACCCTGGTGGTAGCTGAACACCTCCATACTGGGCTCCGTGTAGGGGTTGTAGGTCGGCTTGAAGCGCAGCTGGGTGATTCCTGCGGGACCCGGAGGGACCCAGGCGGTGACGGAGCCCTGCCCTCCCCACCCGTGCTACTCCCTCCGCGCCCGGCTGGCTGCTCACCCAGCTTGCTGAAGAACTCGCGCAGGACGCCCATAAGGTGGCCCAGCGTGAGCCCGTGGTCCGCCACCACGCCTTCGATCTGGTGGAACTCGGCCAGGTGCGTGGCGTCCAGGGTCTCATTGCGGAACACCCGATCGATGGAGAAGTACTTGACTGGCGCGAAGGGCTTCTGGAGGCACAGCAAGGAGGATGGGCCGGCCTGCGGGTGCGCACGCACCTTCTCCCCTCCCCCCGCCGGCCCCGCCCTGCCGGCCCCGCCCCCGCCCCAGCCGCACCTTCTGCGCCAGTTGGTAGAGGGCGCGCGCGCTGGCTGCCGTGGTGTGCGTGCGCAGCACGTTCTTCCGGGCTTCGTCCAGGCGCCAGCTGTACTTGTACCTTGGAGGGGAAGGGAAGGCCCGGCTGCATCGGGGCCTCACTGCCTCCCTCCCCGGCCCCAAGGCCTGAGCCCGCCTCACCCCTGAGAGCCGTAGCCGCCCTGCGCGTGGGTCCGCTTGACCCGGTGCACGTAGTCCGTGGGGAGCTGCAGGGCCTCTGCGGGGTCTGCACGGGAGAGAGCAGCACGAGTGGGGCGCTCAGCACCCCTCTTCGGGTTGAGATGCTCCCGCACGCCTTCCAAGCCAGGCACGGTGCACACGGCTGGGACCCAGCATGCCAGAGGCTGAGGCGGACGGTCACAGCAAGTACAAAGCTAGCCTGCACTAAGTAGTCACACCCTGTCCCATCCCAGCCCCCCATAAAGAAACTGCTGTCCAGGCCGTAATCCTGGGAAGCCTGAGAGCAAGTGAATTGTAGCCCCTGGACCAGCACGCTGTGTGACCCAGGGCGAGTGCCCTTCCCTCCCTGTGCCTCAGTTTCCCTGACTGTAAAAAGGAGGCATGGTACTACTTCTTGGTTGGTGGGAATATTGTGACAGTGCTCGGTGCATGAGTGCTTAGGTGCTGAATTTCGGAACTCGTTGTTTGGGCTGGGGATGTAGCTCAGCAGTGTAAGCACCTGCCTGGTAAGTGCAAGGTCCTGAGTTCTGTTAAAACAAAAAACTAGTTTTTAAAAAACCAAAGAAGATTGTTTTTGTGGTGTAGGGAACTGAGACAGGACCTCACTGTGCAGCCCAGGATGGCCTTGAACTTGGCAAGATCCTCCTGCCTCAGCCTTCTGCGTGCAGGGATGACAGGTGTGTGCCACCATTCCTGACTTTGAATTCTACTAAATGACTACAATTTAATGATTTTCTTAGTTTTGGTTTTGTTTTTCTTTTGGTTTTTTGAGACAAGCTCTTATAGTTCACCCTAGCTCTGAATTCACCACCTAGCCAAGGCTGGCCTTGAACTTGTGGCAATCACTCTGCCTCAGCCTCCTGGGATTACAGGTGTGTGCCAGAGCACCCACCTTGATTTTGTTGGTTATTAATTGAATATAACAGATCAGAGATTAAAAATATTAAATCACCTAGGAGAAAACAAAATCAGCACATAGGAAGTCTTAGGTGCACGACACTGACAAGTGTGGGGTGTTACAGCTGTGTCTGGGTGTCCACCCAAAGCCTTGTGGTCCTAGGAGGGGCTTTCTCAGGTAGCTGGACCTAGCATGTGTGATGCTGGGATGGATTCATGGCACAATGCTAGGACTGAGGGCACTAGGATGAAGGGTGTGAGTCACCCGCCCCGAGCAGCCTGGATAAGACACAAGGGAGGAGAACAGCTGGGGTCGTCCCTTGCTTGCTTTGTTACCTTCGGCTTGCCACGAACAGTTTCTCTACTTCGATGCCCTCTGCCACACTCCTGCCTTGAAGCCAGCCTGTTACGGACTGAACCTCTACAATCCATGCGCCAAATAAACCTCTCCTCCTTGCACTTTGGGTGTGGGGCATTTTGTCTCAGCTATGAGAAAAGTAACTAAGATACGGGGCTTTGCAGTTTCTGACTGGCTTGCAGGTACCCAAGGGTGTGGGTTCTCCTGGTCACCACTGTGAGAAGTGACTTGACTTCACTTGAGGAAGGTGTTAGGGGCTTCATCAAACTCAGGCACGGTGTGGGTGGGCCAAACCAAGGCAGCCTTAGTTGCTAGTCATGGTCTTTGCAGCCCTGGGGCTTGAACCCAGGGACTTGTACACACTAGGCTAGGGCTCTTCATACTGAGCTACACCCCAGCCCTTTCTGTTTGAGTCAAAATGTCACTGAATGGTTCAGACTGATCTCAAACTTTCAACCCTCCTGCCTCAGCCTCCTGATAGACAGGTACTAACAGCCACCCACCATCATGCCTGGGTTTTGTTGTTGTTTTTTATTTTTTCTGGAGACACGGTCTCACCACATAGCACAGGCTGGCGTCAAATGCACTATCTATGTAGTCCAGATTATCTTGGAACTCATGATATTCTGCCTCACGAGTACTGGGACTGCAAGCATCCAGCACCATTCCCAGCTCTAGCTTGTTTACTTCTGTGTGGGGCTGGGGCTGCAGTCCTAGGGCCCCAGTGTGGCTCACTGGTGAAGCGCTCGGCCCTGCCCTGGCCTTAAAGACGCGGTTCCCATGGAAGGCCCTGCCGGCGCAGATGCCCCCCCCCACCTCACCTCGCAGGAAGAAGGTATCGTGCTGGTCACGTGCCGGGTGCTGCTGTGGCTGGAACAGCGCGTCGAAGTTCCAGAAGGAGCTCTCGATAAAGTTGTCGGTCGGCATCTCAGTGAACCTGAGAGAAGCGGCCTGAATGGCTGCCCCCCCATGCCGCGCCCACCCGCCCTGAGCCCAAGCTCACCCCATCTCCAGGAAGATCTGGCGGAACTGGGAGCGGACCTTAAGCAGGGGGTGCAGGTGGCCGCTGTCGGGGAGCACGCCACGCGCTGAGAAGTTGTAGGGTTTGAAGGGCTGGTTCCGCCAGGAGCCACTGCAGGGGTTGTGAGGGGGGTGAGGCACACACCCCCGGGACCCCCACCCATCCCTGCCAGGTCGGGTGCTGCTGCTACCTGGAGATCATCTCTGGGCTCAGCTCCGTCTCCTGCTTGGAGACGCTGGTGCTGAAGGCACTGCCCTTGCTCACCCAGTAGGTCTTGAGGGTCCTGCGGCCACAGAGGAAGGGACACACTGTCAGAGAGGCCTTCCTTTTGATGCTGATCCCATGGCCACCCGCCAAGTCACGCTGCTTTAGTTTCTTCCCAGCATGGTCATCTGAGATCCTCTTATGTGCCCACTGCCTCTCCTGCTGTCTCTCACATGGTCATTCAGCAAACACTTGGGACAGGTTGGGTTTGAACCTGCAACCCTGTGCCTGAGCCTCCCGGAATACTAGGATGACAAGTGTGTGCCACCACCATGCCTGGCTCAGGGCAGCCTCTTTGAAGTGACACACACGCAGGGGTCTGATGGCACCGGCTGCCTTGAGAATCAGTGAGAAGCCGGGCATGGTGGCACACACCTGTGATCCTAGCACTTGGGAAACTGAGGTAGGAGGATTGTTGTGAGTTCCCGACCAGCCTGGGCCACACAGTGAGTTCAAGGCCAGCCTCAACTACATAGTAAGACCCTGTCTCAAAAAAAATCAGCCAGAAGACAGTTCTGGGGGGCTGAGGCAGGAGGGTCACGTGTCTGAGCCAACCTGGACGACTTAGTCCCAAAAAAGGGCTGGGGATGCAGCTCAATGCAAAGGCCCTGGGGTTGCCTGAGCCTTGGATGCACCTTTAACAAGTACACAGGGCACTGGCAGGAGACCGGTGGCTCGCTCTCACCCCAGCTGAGGGCAGTGCAAGGACCAGGCCACTCACACTTCCGCCAACAACTTCCTCTTCCGGAGCTCACTCCTTTCCTTCTCGCTCAGCTTTTCCGCCTGGCCCTTCTGGACCAGCTGGAGCCGCCGCTGCACCTCGTCCTCCACCTTGTCCACCTGGCAGGACGGTCAGGATGAGGGCCTGTCCTCCTTCCCACCACCCGACCGGCATCTGCCTGGACTCACCACTCGGAACACCCGAGGCCCGTCGGCTGCACTCTTGTCCACGCGGATCCACTTGTTGGACATGGCCTTGCTGAAGCCCACTTTGCCACTGGGCAGTTGCTGCAGGGGAAGCTGCGGTAAGCGCAGCCCTGGGCCATCATCCCGTCCCCACCCCCGGGCCCCTGCGCCTACCATGAGCGCGCTCTGGGCAAGGCCCTCAGGGGCGATGCTGTGGAACACGCGTGCCTCGTGGCTGCCCTCCCGGGCGATCTCCCCGCCCTCAGCGGTCAGCTCCCAGCGCTTGGTGGAGCGAAGCTCAGCCTCGATGACCTGGGGGTGGTGGGGACCGACGGGGCTGGGTTCAGAACAGGGGACGTGCAGTGCAGCCTTTGCGGCCCGCAGCCAGGCGACCTTCCCGTGCTCAGCCTCCAGGCCCCTTGTGTCACCCAGTATAACAAGGATGAAAACAAGGACATCCCAGAGCTGGGTGTGGTGGTTCACACCTGTAATCCCAGCATTTGGGAGGCTGAGGCAGGAGGGTCGCCTCAAATTCTAGGCCAGCCTGGGCTATGTAGTGAGATCAAGGACAGCCTGAACAACATAGCAAGGGGTCCCAAAAAACAAAACAGAACAAAGTTCCAAGATAGTTATAGGGCACAGGACGACATCTGGGGAACACAGCACCTCTGCATAAGGTCTCGCTAAGCCGCCCAGGCTGGGCTCAGAGCTGTAGCGGCTCAGGGGTGAGCCACCATCATGTCCCCTCCCCACCTGCTTTGAGCAGGGGTTTCAGTGTGTTGACCCCACTGGTCCAGAACTCCTGGGTTCAAGCAATTCTCCTGCTGCAGCCTCTCAAGTAGCTGAGTCTACAAGTACACAACGTGACACCCAGCTAGACGGGCTTTTACTATCACTTTGAAACCATGAGATTTTTAAGCGCTTGCATCTCTGTGCCCCAAGTGCCAGGGAAGGACCACAGATGAGGCCCACACTACAAACAGAAACTGAGGCTCCACAGTGAGATCAGGCTGGCGGGGCCCACAGAGTCTACGCTTCCTCTCCTCCTTATTTATTTATTTATTTATTTAGTGGTAGCAGGAATCAAACTCAGGACCTTGGCCTTGCCAGGCAGATGCTGCACCACTGAGCCACATCCCCGACCCCTCGGTGTTAATTTTTATGCATTTTAATGTATATTTACTCTTTATTTTGGTTTTTCGAGACAGGGCTCACCATGTACTTCAGGTTGGCCTTGAACTATGTAGCCCAGGCTGGCTTCAAACTCATGGCCATCCTCCTGCCTCAGCCTCCTAAGTGCTGGCATTATAGGCGCACATGGCCATCACCACAAACATCAATTGCTATGTCTGGGGAAAAAGAGGATGACAGCAGTGTGACTGCCCTAGGACCACAGCAAGGATTGGATGATAGGTGGCGTCTTGCCCAGAATGGGCCCAGACCAATGCTTGGCAAATCACACGCTGGTCCGTGGAACCAGCCTCAGGGCACCCCAGGCCTGTGTGTCCTCCTGACTCCATCACCTCTCCTGCCTCGGCCGGAAGGTCCAGCCGTGCGCCCTGCCTTCCCCGACCCGACGACACAGCCTCCAGTTCCGAGCCTGTCAGTCTCTCCCACACGCAACTTCTGACTCCACCTCCTACTCTGGCGCCCAGTGCTCAGCCAAACGGCTACGCGGGAAGCCCTGAATTCCAGCTGTGCTGCTCTCTGCCACCTGCCACCTCGCAGCCTCTTAGCACTGATTTCGCTCCGCAGCGCACAGCCTCCACTCAGTTTTTATCTCCGTTCCCTCTCTCCCTGATCCCAAGTCTGCCGGACGTCGCCGCTGGCCCCTGTGACTGCCCCATCTTGCTGGTCATTCTGCTCCTCCCGACAAGCTCGCAAGCTCTGCGCGGGCAGCGGACGCGTCTTCGTCCACTGTCACATACCTCCCTGGCTCTCATGGAACGCCAGCAGATGGGAGGCTGAGGCAGGAGGATCGCCGCGAGCTCGAGGTCAGCCTGGGCTACATAATGAGACCGTGTCTCACACAGAGCAGAACAGAGCAACACAAAAGATAAAACAAGACTGGCAGGAGGAGTGCAGATGCAAAGGCGAGCGCCCGCATCACGTGCTTGGCTCACCTCGCCTAGAGCCTGCAGGCTCTTCACGGCGCCCACCACCGCCTGGTGCTCCACTCCCAACTGGGTCGCCAGCTCCGCGCTATCCAGGCCGCCATCTGCCACCTCCAACCGCCGCAGCAATTGCTCCGCCACAGGACCATCCGCCATGGCTGCGCCCAGTGCGTCCCGCAAAGAGAGGCCCCGGCCCGGAAACCGGAACCGGAAGCAATGTCCGCAGCGTGTGTTGCCATCTTGAGTGTGGTGTGGTAAGTGCAGTGTCTGGGGTTGCCATTTCGAGTGTGGCAGCTGAGCCGCCAAAGGTGGAAAAGACTCAATCCTTACCTTCTCCTTTCTTCACCGGCCGAGTTAAACTGAAGAACCCAAGGTCAGAAACAGTTTTGTTTCGAGTTCCATGCATCCACGCCACTAGCAAGTTGTGTGACTTTGGACTTATTCAACCTTTGGGTATGCCCAGCCCTGTCAACTAGTTTTAAATTTTCGAAGGGGGCTGGTGAGAGATCATTTCCATTTCCAGAGGAGAGAGGAGCTCACCCAGAAACAGATAAAATCATGGTTCTACTAATTCGTATGAGCTACCTCTTAAATGCCCAACCCAGTGCTAAGAGCTTTATCTACTACTACTATTATTATTACTACTAATTATTCGGATTTTTGAGACAGGTCTCACTATATAGTTCAGGTTGGTTTTGAACTCACTAATGCAGCCTAGGCAGGCTTCAAATTCAAGGTGATCCTCTTGCCTCATCCTCCAAGTGCTGGAATTACAGGCATGCACCAGTACACCTGCCTAGAGCTTTAGCATTTCTCCCAAAACTTTGTGATGCAGATATCCATATAACGTCTGATTCACAGATGAAAAAACAGACTCTGAGGTGGTATAACTTGCCCAGGGTTCTACAGAGAGTTGATTTTTAAAAAGGATTTGAAATTATATACCCTCCACCTGGGCATGGTAGTGCACACCTGTCATTCCAGCACTCCTAAGGCTGAGGCAGGAAAATTACCATGAGTTCAAAGTCAGCCTCAGTACCGGGAATATAGCTCAGTGGAATAAGTGCCTGCTGGCAAGCACAAGGTCCTGAGTTCAAGTCCCAATACCAAAAAAAAAAAAAAAAAGTCAGCCTCAGCTACCTGGTGAATTCAAGGCCAGAACTACATGGCCAGACTCTGTCTCAAAGCAAACAAACAAACATGGCAAGAAATTATAAAAATAAAGAAAACAGAAAGAAATTACAGGGCCGGGGATATAGCTCCGTGGTACAGTGCTTACCTGGCAAGTATGAGGTTCTGCATTTGATTCCCTGTACACACACACACACACACACACACACACACACATACATATATATATAGCTCCATACTCTTCATACCCTTATCCCTCCCTTCCCATACATTCCAGAGATCATTAGGACAATAATAGATCATTGTTGTCTTACAGAAAGATGTCACACACACACACACACAATATAATTGAAGAATTTTCTAGTAGCAATTGCTAAAACAGAAACCAAGGGGGCTGGGGTGTAGCTCATTGGTAAAGTATTAGCCTGGCATGTGCAAAGACCAGAGTTTGATCCCTAGCACCCAGGGGCAGAAACAAAAGGAAAAGGAAACAGATGGAATTTACTTAACATAGTATATCCAAACTATTTTAAAACTTTTAACATAGAGTTTACTATTGAAATATTTTGTACTCTGATTTGCCATGTCTTCAAAATCAATTTGATACGTTTGTGGGGTTTTTTTGCAGGGGGGGGTACCAGGGATTGAATTTATGTCCTCATGCTTGCTGGGCGGGCACTTATGTGACTGAGCTAAATCTCTGGCCCAATTTGATATGTATTTTATTTTATTTATTGTTTTTTTGGACAGAGTCTCCTATGTAGTTCAGGCTGCCCTTGAACTTACTGTGTAGCCCAGGCTGTCCTTGAATTATCAACAATTCTCCTGCCTCAGCCTCTTGAGTGTTGGTATTACAAGTGTGTACCACCATAACTGGCCCTCATACATATTTTAACTTACAGCAAACTGATTTAGGACCAGTTACTTTTTTTTTTTTTTTTTTGTCTTTTTGTGACAGGGTTTCGTTATGTAGTTCCGGTTGGCCATGTGCTCACTTCATAGCCCATGCTGGTCTCCAATTTGCAACAATCCTCCACCCTCAGCCTCCTGAGTGCAGGATTATAGGTGTGCACCACCACTCCCAGATAGGACCAGTTACATTTCAAAGGACCAACAGTGCCAGGCTCGGTGGCACAGGACTGTAATCCCAGCACTTGGGAAGCTGAGACAGGAGGATCGCTGTCAGTTTGAAGCCAGCCTGAACTAGAAAGTGAGTTTAAGGCCGGCTGAACTGCACAGTGAGACCTTGCCTCAGAAAGAAAAAAAAAGAAAAGAAGCCCAATAGTAATGTGGACAGTGACAAATATGTTAGGAATAAACAAACATTTTGGGTATTGCCATTTTGTGGTAGTGGGATTACTGAGTTACTGTGCTGACTACTCAGTGTTGTTTGTTTGGTACTGAGGATCAAACTCATGACCTTGCACATGGCAGGCAGGCACTTGTGCCGCTGAGCTAAATCACTAGCCCTTTTTCTTTAACTATTAATTATTTATGTATTTTTCAGACAGAGTCTTGCTTTGTAGTTCAGGCTGGCCCTGAACTCACTGTAGCCCAAGCTTGCCTCAAATTTTGAGATCTTCCTTCCTCAGCCTCCCAGGTGCTGGCATTATAGGCACGTGCCACCACATCTTGGTTATTTTTATTTTTGAGACAGGGTCTCACTAAACTGCCAAGTTCCCCAGTCTGAGATAGAACTTGCAATCCTCCTGCCTCAGCCTCCCAAGTGCTGGGATGATAGCCATGCACCACCACACCGGGCTACACAGCAAGTAGTTTTTATGCCTGCTTGGTGGCAGCTGCAGGTAGGGAGGGAGAGGTGAGTAACTCAGAAGTGTCCGCCCGCATCCTGGTCCTAATGACCTCCTGAGGCGGTGCAGGCTGGGCTATGCCAAATACTGAACACTGGGGTGAGGGGCAGTCTCAGGGTCAGTATTCCTCGCCTTTCCCTTTCTGAGGGCAGGGTGCTCCCTTCTCGTCCTTGGCCTGAGTCCTCTCCTTCCCTAGGCTGCCCAGGTATAGTGTCCACCTCGGAAGTCCGGGAGACCTCTGCTCTGTCTTCCTTGCGGTAGGCCAGGGAGCAGATCAGCCACTTGCTCTGGTTTCAGAAGACTGAGGATCCCGGATCCAGTTCCTCCCTTTCGGGCCCTATCTCCACAACCATCTGTGCCTTTCTTTCCTCTCCAAACGGACCCCCGTGCCGTCTGCCTATAGCCGTTTAATTGCAAAAGACAGGCAGTTTGTGGCAGACCACAAGGAAGGGACCCCCCTTTTATCTGCCAGCATTGGAGAGCCCTAACCCTAACCCTAACCCTAAATGAGCCCCCTGCTAAGGGGGGACCCCAGAAGTTACAGCCTATTTTGGGTTTCCTCCCATCTAATCCAGGCTGGCCCTCTTAGCCAGGCTGGTAGTGCACACCTGTGATCCCAGCACTCTGGAGCTGAGGGAAGAGGACTGCCCCAAGTTCAAGGCCACTACATAGTTCCAGGTCAATCTCGACTACACAGCGAAACAAAACAGCTTTCATCTTGATAGCACTGGGCCGTGGTCGACCCTCCTAGTCTCCCAGGAGCTCTGTGGATTTCACAGCAGCTGAGCGACTCGCCCTAGGTTGTGCAGCAGCAGTCAGACTGGCTCGGGCCCCAGCGCACAGGACGAAGAGGAGGAAGCTGGCACTCTCCCCGCTGGCTCGCAGGGTCCCAGCCCCAGGTGGAGGGCCTTTTGATGGGGACAGACGGCGTCCGCACATACAGGGTCGCCGGTGGCCAGGAAGGTCTTGCTCAGCCCTCCACGTAGAGTGTGTGGAAGGAAACGAAGTAGGAACGAGGTCTTCCCCCACAGTGGCGACACCGGCAGCCGCGCGCGGGCGCGCGCGCGCGGGCTCTTTAAACGCCCCGGACTGAGCGACCAGTGCGGAGGACTAGGGCAGGGCCTGGCTGAGCCCTGGTCACATGACCTGGCCTGAGGGGCTCGCGGCCCCCACCCCGCCAGTGGGCGTCCCCCACAACGCGTGGTCGACTTTCATTGGCCGGAGGTACGGCCAATAGAAATCGGCCATCTGGGATCTCTGCGTTCTGAGGCATAGCCTAACTTGCTGAGCCGGCTAGGCTCCAATGGAAAAGGAGGTTTGTAGTGAAAGGCCAATGAGAAGGCTTGAGGGGCGGGCTAAAGGGCCCAATGGCGTTGGGTTGAGAAGCGGGCTCATATAAAGGTGCGCAGCCGGCGGCGGCGCCTGTCCGTACTGCAGAACCGCTGCCAGAGGATCGTTTTAAAGGGCCCGCGCGTCGCCGCCCCCTCGGCCCGCCATGCTGCTACCCGTGCCGCTGCTGCTCGGCCTTCTCGGCCTAGCCGCCGCCGAGCCCGCTGTCTACTTCAAGGAACAGTTTCTAGACGGAGGTAACGTCTGGTCCCGCCTCGAGGCTGCCTCGGCGACGCGGGCAACCCCCCCGCCCCGGGCCGGATCTGCCCGTCCCCTGTAATTAACGCGGAGAGGGCCAACACCCCGGGCCCTGGGGACCCGGAGCCGCGGGCGACTGCGTGTCTGCGTCCCTGGGGGGGGTGCGGAGGCGCAGCGGCCTCCGCCTGGGAGTCAGTGTTCGCCTGAGGGTTTCCGATCTCCGGGTGTCAGCGCGAGGGGGGGGGCGGGGCGGGGGTCTCGTCCTGCTGCCGCAGCTTCGTGGGCCGCCTGGCTCACCTGCTCCTTTGCTCCTAGACGCCTGGACCAACCGCTGGGTCGAATCCAAACACAAGTCGGATTTCGGCAAATTCGTCCTGAGTTCGGGCAAGTTCTACGGGGACCAGGAAAAGGATAAAGGTAAGAGTCAGGTTTGCCTCGATCTAGGAGGACTTTCTGGCAAAGGGTGGATAGTCATTCCCCAGGAGCGGGGCAGATGGATGAAGGAAGAGAAGTCGACTATGTCTCCGGTAGCCTAGGGTCACCAGGAGTCAGAGCCCAGCGATGACCACACTGCCGTCCCGTTTCAGGCTTGCAGACCAGTCAGGACGCCCGCTTTTACGCCCTGTCCGCCAGATTCGAGCCTTTCAGCAATAGGGACCAGACGCTGGTGGTGCAGTTCACGGTGAAGCATGAGCAGAACATCGACTGTGGGGGTGGCTACGTGAAGCTGTTTCCTGAAAACTTGGACCAGAAGGACATGCACGGAGACTCGGAGTACAACATCATGTTCGGTGAGGCGTGTGCGGTGGGCCAGGCCCCCCGATAGTTGGAGGAGAAGGCGCTCTTGTAGACTTACTTTTGTGTTGTGTTTTGAGACAGGGTCTCACCTTGTAGTTCAGGCTGGTCTTGAACTCCCAGCAGTCCTCCTACGTCATTGCAGTACTCGTGGCCCCGCAGGTTTTCATGACTTGGGACACTCTTGAGACAAAGCACCAGAATAACCAACCGAGTGTTCTTCTTTGGCAGGATAGCTAAGGGGCCGTGGAGAACAGATAATCAGTAAAGGTGGTTAAGTGAATTTTGGCAGGCAGGCTGATTGATTGATTGAATTGAAACTCCACTTGTAAAAACAGGATCAGGATCTGAGGCTCACCTTTAGCCTGAAAGACCTGAGTTCAAGTTCTAGGACCTTAAACGGGGTGGGACTCACAACATGGGGCAGACTCCTCAGGGCATCTGTTTTTTACCCAGGCCCAGACATCTGTGGTCCTGGCACCAAGAAGGTTCACGTCATCTTCAACTACAAGGGCAAGAATGTGCTGATCAACAAGGACATCCGGTGCAAGGTGTGCTGGGAGGGCACCTTTGGGTGGCTCTTAGGGGAGGCCCAAGGGGTAGCTGGGTGGGCGGGGCCACTCACTTCCCACCCTGTTCAGGACGATGAGTTCACACACCTGTACACGTTGATTGTGCGACCTGATAATACCTATGAAGTAAAGATTGACAATAATCAAGTGGAGTCAGGCTCCTTGGAGGACGACTGGGACTTTCTGCCACCAAAGAAGATCAAGGACCCTGATGCTTCCAAGCCGGATGACTGGGACGAACGCGCTAAGATTGATGATCCCACGGACTCCAAGCCTGAGGTTGGTGCTTGGGCAAGGGCTCTCCCCACCTGGCTGGAGAGCTTGGAGAACTGCAGGGCCCCACTGATCCCCTCCGTCCCCTAGGACTGGGATAAGCCTGAGCACATCCCGGACCCTGACGCCAAGAAGCCTGAGGACTGGGATGAAGAGATGGACGGGGAGTGGGAACCACCAGTGATTCAGAACCCCGAGTACAAGGTGAGCCTAGGGGCTGTGGTATAGCTCAGTAGCTTGAAGGTAGGGAACTTGCCCTGGAGTGGCTCCTCCAGGACCCCCAGAACAAAGACTCTGTCTGAGCTTGGGGTCTGAGTGGGGCTGGGGCTCACAGTGAAGAGTGCACCTCTTTTACTGAGTTGTTGGGCTACTTTTTGCAGGGTGAATGGAAGCCACGGCAGATCGATAATCCAAATTACAAGGGCACTTGGATCCACCCAGAAGTTGACAACCCTGAGTACTCCCCAGATGCCCACATCTATGCGTATGACAGCTTTGCCGTGTTGGGCCTGGATCTGTGGCAGGTGAGAAGTGGAGGTGGGGAATTGTCAGGTGGTCAAGTCTTCAAGGGAGGAGGTCAGGCAAAAGACTCACCCTCAGGCAGTTGTGAACCCCCCACATTGGTACATTTTGTGAAAGTAGACTGTGGTCTGTCCTGGTGCTCCCTCACAGCACACATTCTCTTTGAGGGTCTACTTATTAAGTGTTGGGTTCTTTTTCTTTCTATTTTGAGGCAAGCGCTCACTGTAGTGGAGGTTGGCTTTGAACTCAACATGATCCTCCTGCCTCAGCCTCCCCTGTAGTGACGGGCATTTGCCACCATACTCCAGCCATTTGTGGGTTTTGCAAGTGCTTATGCAAGTCACCTTATTTGACTACAGCTGGCCTCATTAAGAACCTGCTGGGGGATTGGGTGTAGGTCAGTGGTAGATGTTTGTTCCTTGTGAGGCCCTGGGTTTTGATACCCAGCACAGCAAGGTAGTGTAAACTGGACTGAATTTATGTCAGTGAAATACTTTTTAAGTGAGGACAGATTCTGGCACACATCCTTGTACCTGAATGAGGGAGAGACCCCCCCACTTCACAGGTGAAGACACTGAGGTGCAGACAAGTAAAGGGTAGTTGCCCAAAGTAGCCTGACATACAGGAGGTGGCTGGAGCTGGGGTGTCTTGAGCTGTAACAGCACAGTCTCCTCTGTCCCCAGAGACCAGTGTGGTGGTTACAGGAACACAGGTTGCGTTGGTGCATTGTCCAAAGCCAGAGCTATATGGGCTGTTGCCTCTGACCACCCCTCCTCTCCTATCACCCCCAGGTCAAATCTGGCACCATCTTTGACAACTTTCTCATCACCAACGATGAGGCATACGCAGAAGAGTTCGGAAACGAGATATGGGGTGTCACAAAGGTGGGGCAGGGCCCAGTTCCAACCTGGGGGTGGGCAGGGTGGCAGCCAAGAGCCAGGGTCTGATCTGGGGAGCACTCCCTCTTGCAGGCTGCAGAGAAGAAGATGAAGGACAAACAGGACGAGGAGCAGAGACTTAAGGAGGAAGAAGAGGATAAGAAGCGCAAGGAGGAGGAGGAAGCAGAAGACAAGGATGACGAGGAGGACAAAGATGAGGACGAAGAGGATGAGGAGGACAAGGAAGAGGAGGAAGAGGAAGAAGCCACTGGCCAGGCCAAGGACGAGCTGTAGAGGCCCCACCACCCCCTCCAGGGCTGGACTGAGGCCTGCGCCCCTGCTGCAGAGCCGGCTGCGCCAAATAATGTCTCTATGAGACCCAAGGACTTTCGTTTTTTCCAGGCGGGTTCAGATTTGGGGTGGATTTTGATTTGTGTCCCCCGCCTTTTTTTTTTTTTTTTTTTTTTAACAGGTGTTCTGTCTCCAATTCTCCTTCAGCCCTCAGTCCCCCCTGCCCTTCCTCTTTTTGACCAGCCTCTTCCCCTTCTTTCAGGGATCCCTTAGCTACCCCGAGGACAAGGGTGTGGAGAAGAAGCCCTTAGCTTGAGATTCCATCTGCTTCCCTTTGTGGAGGCCAGACAGGGGCAGCAAAAAGGGGTGGCTTCAGCCCCCCAGCACTGAGGAAGAATGGGACGCTCCCCATCCCTTTTTCTCCCCTGCCTCTTGACTGGGCCATTTCTGGATGGGGCAGTGGATTCCAGCTTGGCTCACAGTGAGAATGTAAGAACTACAAACAAAATTTCTATTAAATTAAGTTTTGTGTCTTCCCCCATGTGTCTCCTTCTGGGGGTAGACATCAGAGAGCTACAGGTGGCTTGGGGGTAGAGCTGATCTGCAGGAAGTCTTGCTTCATAGATGCTGAAAGGAGGACCTGGTATTCCTTGAGGGAAGGGGTGCTATGCACTGTGAGGCCCCCAGACCACTGGAATTGACCTGTAAGTGACCCTTGCCCACCATTCAGGCATGAGCCTGCTGACCCCCAGTGACTCCACATTGCACGTTCTCCACAGTCGGGAGTCCTTCCAGTCCATTAAGGAGCAAAAAATAGACCAAGTCTATGTGCTATGGTTAAGAGTGAGGCGTCTAGCCCACATACCAGCCAGAGATTGTCACACTGTTCAATTCCTCTGATAAGGAACCAGCTCAGCATGTTATGTGCCTTATCCCAGGAGCCATGGTCTCTAGGTTAAGTTGCAGTTGGGGAGACTGAAAGGCTGGGGTGTACAAGGCCCCTGATTTCATCCCTAGCTATGCCAGGGAGAAGTGGGAAGACTAAGGTGCAGTGGACTGCAGGATGAGAAAGAGCCAGCCCTACTCTGGAGATTCCTCTAGGGCTTTGCATAGAAGAGCCAGAGTGCACCGGGTGAGGGCTGAGGAGTGGCTTGGGTCATTACCTGGGGAGGATGCAGTGGGCGCAGCAGGGCTGGAGCCAGCAAGTGGTTAGTTCAGGAGTTGGGGGTGTGGCTATTCTCAAGACATCCTGCCTCCCCTAGGGCTGTACTAAGTGGGAGCCCAGCTTTACCTCCATCCAGTTGCCTGAAGCACTCCGCAGCTGCCCACTCAGCCTGCATGGGCCCCCCCTCTTTGTGCCTCTTGTGGGCTGGACTCACACTTCTACTCTGCACGTTTCTGCCCTGGCCCCTCTAGGAAGCCTGGTTTAGTTGATTCAGGGGAGGTGTATGTGGAGAATTCTGTGCTGAACATATGTTGGATTTAAGTTGTGCCTTTCTTTAGTTCTGTACCACTGGGGTCAGACAGTGGAATAAACTGGTGGGTGGGGCAGCAGAAGTAGGAGTCAAGAATGGAAACTGCAGAGTCACCAAAAATCCAGATAGTTTTCTACATGGAATACACCAAGCTATTAGATGACCTGTGGCTCCGCTCAAAAATTCTTAGGTGTTTCTGTTGTTGGGTTAGGGTTAAGGTTAGTCTCCCTGTGCAGCTCAGGCTGGCCTCATAACTCAGTGATACTCCTGAGGGCTGATATTATGGGTGTCCCCCACCATGCCCAGCTGTTAGTAATTTTCAGGGTTTCAGGTAAGATGGTTAACCCAGAATCAAACCAACTTGGAACAGACAAAAAGCATGAGCAAAGACTTGCATAGGTGCAAATGTCTACAGCAAGTCCATGAAAAACTTCAGTATCGGGGCTGGGGATTTAGCTCAGCGGCATAAGCGCCTGCCTTGCAAGCAGGCAGTCGTGAGTTCGATCCCTGATACCGATTAAAAAAAAAAAAAACTTCAGTATCTTCAACAATGAAACATTTGCGAGCAACGCTGGGGACACCAGAGCCATTTTGCAGCCACATGACGTCACCGTTAACGATCATGACATAATTCTGGAAGCTAAGCATTCTGCGCGCTAAGTGCGCACAGGGTGAGCCGCCTCTCCTGCAGCGCAGAGGTCAGTCTGCGCATGCCTGGCCAGGTGAGCGCTCGAGCGCATGCCCAGGAGGGCGTGGGGGGGGTCACGCGCAGGTCACGTGGGCTGGCGGTCGGGGCACGGGCGCGCGTGCGCGCACGCCGCTTGACCCGGAAACGCTCGGCGCGCGGCGCGGCTGGGCGCTAAGATGGCGGCGGCGTGAGTTGCATGTTGTCGGAAGATCAAGGGGCCGCCGCGTTGCTCGAGCCCCGCCATGGCTGTCACCATCACGCTCAAAACGCTGCAGCAGCAGACCTTCAAGATCCGCATGGAGCCTGATGAGACGGTGCGGGCCGGGCCAGAGCCGAGGGGCGGGAGTGACGGGTACCGGGGCAAGGTGGGGGCGGGGAGGCCGGGATCCCGCGGGAGGGACGCGGAGGACGGCGCGGTTGGGCCCGGCCCACTCCCCCACCTTCCCGGCTCCCGGACCCCCACCCATGAGCCCCGGACCGGTCCCTGGAAGCTCGGACGCGCTGCCGGGCCGTCTCGGGCGAGCCCCACCCTGGGCGCCTGGCCGGCGGCTCGGGTGTCAGCGCCTTGCGGAGCGCGCTGCCTCGGTCCGCGCGCCCCCTGCGCTGGGCGGGCGCCTGCGGGGGCCGACGGAGGCCGGGCTGGTAGCGATGACCCAGGATCCCGACCCGTGACAACTGTCCTGAAAATAAATGGTCTGTGATCGTAGTTTCGGTGGCTTATGTCTGTCGGCCGTTTAGTTTTGTCCATCTGCTCGGCACTTTCAGTGCCGAGGATACCGGCACTGCCCCAAGGATACCGACTTCCACGCTCCTGGACGAGCCAGCGCTGCACCGTGACCACGCTCCCAGCCCGCGCCCGCTTTTTGGAGAAAAGGAAGCAAACTCAGATTTTTTTTTTTTTTTTTGGACCAGTTTGTTTGATTTTGGGCAAGTTACTTAATCATTGTGCCTCCTTTTCACAAATGTAAAACAAGTTCAGTGTTACCGATATCATGCAGATGTTATGAGGCTTCAATCCAGCTGAGGGCAGTGGTGCACACCTTTATCCCAGCTGCTCGGTAGGCTAAGGCAGGAGCGACACAAGTTTGAGGCCAGCCTGGATAACTTACCAAAACCTTGTCTCAAAATAAAAAGGGTTGGCAGTGTAACTCTGGTAAAATGACTTTGGGTTTGATCCCCAGTTCCTCAATTAAAAAGTATAATCACGTTAATAGTAAATAGTATTAACAGAACGTGTCGATCACCCTTAGTAAATGTCCATGATGTCCCTCTTACTGTCCCAGGTCAGCGTCATAAACGGGAGACACTCCTATCTGTCCCTTTAATCTTTTTGTTTGTTTGTTTTTTGAGACAGGGTCTCCCTATGTAATCCAGGCTGGCCTTGAACTCCGGTGATCTCCTGCCTCAGCCTCCCAAGTGCTGGGATTACAGGTGTGCGCCACCATGCCTGGCTTATTCTGTTTTTTGTTTTTATATTTTATTTTGTTTTATCTTAATATAGTTTACACCATTTAGAAACATGTTTGTTAATTCTTTTCAAATAAGCACTCTCTCCACGTGAGCAGGAACTTGCTTTGTTCCATGGTGGGGCCTCTGTATAAAATACTTCCAGTGCCTAATCTAGCACTTTGGACCTAATAGGTGCTCAGTAAAACCATTGATTTTACTGCAGTAAAGCCAGTTGTTGAATGAATTCACCAGCAGTGTGTTTACCTATGAAGCTGAGCCTCTCTGTCATCACTCACAAACTCCTCCCTAAACCAGTAGGGAGGAGAGTCTTGGGGTTCACACAGCTGTCTGGACTCCTCCAGGTGAAGGTGTTGAAGGAGAAGATAGAAGCAGAGAAGGGCCGTGATGCTTTCCCAGTCTCTGGGCAGAAACTCATCTATGCTGGCAAGATCCTGAGTGACGACGTCCCCATCAGGGACTATCGCATTGATGAGAAGAACTTCGTGGTTGTCATGGTGACCAAGGTGGGTGACTAGCAGGGGAGCTGGCAGGGAGCCTGTGTGCCCCGGAGAGATTAGCGGAGCACAGGGCTGGGCCCTGTCCCAGCAGGATGTTGGGGCTCGATAGGAGGACTGAAGCCGGCCCTCTTTTTCTTGCCATCACAGGCCAAAGCTGGCCAGGGCCCCTTGGCACCCGCAGAGGTCTCACCCACTGCTGCCCCAGAGCCCTCTGCACCCTTCCAGCTGACCTCTGCCCCAGGCATGTCCCACCCGTCACCTGCCACCAGAGATGACAAGAGCCCATCGGAGGAGTCGGCTTCCGCAACGTCACCAGAGTCGGTGTCAGGGTAAGGCAAGGGTGCAGTTCTCCTGGGGCCCTGTGCTCCCCGTACTGCCAGTGCCACCCTTGTGGCCCACACCCTGGGGGGCGGGCAGGCCGCCAGAAGCCAAGGTCCGATTTCTCTCTCTTGAATTTGCAGCTCTGTTCCCTCTTCAGGTAGCAGCGGGCGAGAGGAAGACGCAGCCTCCACGCTAGGTGGGCGGGTGGTCCCTGTGGAGAGGCGACTGGGCCTCCTCTGGCTGTGGGAGGCTGTGGGTGCCGCTCTGGCCTGTCTGTGGCAACGCAGTCTGGTGCTCCTTTTGTAGTGACCGGCTCTGAGTACGAGACGATGCTGACGGAGATCATGTCCATGGGCTATGACCGGGAGCGTGTCGTGGCCGCCCTGAGAGCCAGCTACAACAACCCACACCGGGCTGTGGAGTACCTCCTCACGGTGAGGCGGGGCAGTGCGGTTGAGGCCAATGTGGGCCTCCCTCGGGAGGCGGGGCAGGCGAGGAGAGTGACCACATGGGAGAACTAAAGGGAGATTTTGTGCAGGGAATTCCGGGCAGCCCCGAGCCTGAACACGGTTCCGTCCAGGAGAGCCAGGCATCTGAGCAGCCAGCCACAGAAGCAGGTGCGTGGGCCAGGCGCTGTACTCAAGGGGCATCTCCTGGGGCCCAGCCCCAGGTCCTCACATGGCTTCTGACCACACCCCTTCCTGCTGCCAGCAGGAGAGAACCCCCTGGAATTCCTTCGGGACCAGCCACAGTTCCAGAGCATGAGGCAGGTGATCCAGCAGAACCCTGCGCTGCTGCCGGCCCTGCTCCAGCAGCTGGGCCAGGAGAACCCTCAGCTGTTGCAGGTGCGGCCCAGGCAGGGGCTTGGGCGGGAGTGACGTGAGGGGTAGAGGGATTGCCTTGTCTGGATGGCAGGGCTGAGGAGGGTCCAGCCCCACTGGCCGAGCGTCCCGAGCTGTGCTGGTGGAATGTGCGTTCGGATCAGGCAGCCCAGCAGGCTCCCCTGGCCTCCACCTGCCAGCTTCTGCTCCTTCGTTCTCGGTCCCTAAGCGCAGGTTCCTCCTACTTCTTTCTTGGTTTTGGGCTGTTTTTGGGACAGGGTCTCCCTTGGTAGTCCAGACTGGCCCTGAATCCTCGGTATAGCTCATGCTGGGTATTGAACTTGAGATCTAGTCCTGCCTCAGCCTCCCAAGTACTGGGATTATAGATGCCACTGACCAGGTTGCCACTGTTTTTTGCCCAGACTTGGCCCTCCCACTGCTGTCCTGGGGCTTTCAGTCTGTGATGACCGGAGCCTGGGTGGCCAGCCCAAACTTCTGTGTGCACTTTCCCACGGCTGACTTGACCTCTGCTTGTGGCGCTTTCTAGATTTCTAAGACAACGCAGCCCCCTCCCATGCTGACTTCTGCCCCCTTGGCTGCCAACCTTGTGTCCCACTGCACTTTGATGGCCCCTTGCAGGCCTTTAATTCCACTGCCACCCTGGTCCTTTGTCCCCTGGACATTAGGTACTGAAGGAGCCCTTCCCTTTAGTGTGAAGATCGTCAGGTGTGTAGAGTGCGCGGGCACCAGACTCCTGCACTGGGAGGGCTGAACACGGCAAGGCCGTGGGGGCCGTGTGACGGCGAGCGAGGCCGAGCTTGATGGGGGCTCTGCCTCTGTCCCCAGCACCGGCACCAGCACGTTCCCAGGCCGGGGGCGGTGGCACGTGCCTGGAAACCTAGCATGGAGGAGGCTTGAGGCAGGAGGGTTGCCCCCCACACTTGAGGCCAGCTGGGGCTGCAGTTTCACCTGCCCTTGAGACCCAAAAAAAAGTTAAAAGTTAGGAGTTGCCAGGTCCTGAGTGTTGGGCTTCCCTCAGGACAGCCCGCCCCGCTCCCCCTGGGGTGTGCTCTCTTTCATGTCACATTTTCTTCACTCAGCCCAAGCTCACTCTGCAGGCGCTGTCTGTCTGTCTGTCTGTCTGTCTGTGTTGTCCCTCTACTTTTACTTTTTCAAATAAACGTTGCCGCTGCTAAAACATTACTCCGGAGTTCTCAGATCTCCTCTTCCTGCTGACCCGCAGCGCTGTGGCTCCCACTGTCCTGGGAAGTGCTGCCCCCTGCTTTCCTCTCTGGTCACGTGCCCTCCCACCCCACCACAGTACCTGCTGCTCCTGCCATTCCGCGCTCTGGGTGTGACTTCTTGGCCTTGGCCCTGCTGCCGTCTGCTCCCTGTGTTTGTGGCTGGCAGCCTCCCAAGCAGGGCTGCACCCCACCCGTCCTGTCCCGCTTTCCGTGTCCACTGACTGAAAGGGCAGGTGTGGCAGGGCCTGGGAGGGCACCAGGCCTGGCCTCCCCAACGCTCCCTCTCCCGCAGCAAATTAGCCGGCACCAGGAGCAGTTCATCCAGATGCTGAACGAACCCCCTGGGGAGCTGGCGGACGTCTCCGACGTGGAGGGGGAGGTGGGCGCCATGGGCGAGGACGCCCCGCAGACGAACTACATCCAGGTGACGCCGCAGGAGAAGGAGGCTATTGAGAGGGTAAGCGACCACTGACCCGGGGCTGGGGCTGGGCTGGGGCCACTCCGCTCACCTCACTGCGTCTCCCCGCAGTTGAAGGCCCTGGGCTTCCCCGAGAGCCTGGTGATCCAGGCCTACTTTGCCTGTGAGAAGAACGAGAACCTGGCAGCCAACTTCCTCCTGAGTCAGAACTTTGACGACGAGTGACGCCTGGAGTCAGGCGGC
Organism: Dolichotis patagonum; assembly: GCA_004027295.1. Taxonomy (NCBI): domain Eukaryota; kingdom Metazoa; phylum Chordata; class Mammalia; order Rodentia; family Caviidae; genus Dolichotis; species Dolichotis patagonum. The sequence goes on along the minus strand of PVJX010007318.1, from coordinate 5,032 downwards.
CCACGCCCCACCCTGCCCTGCTCCACAAAAGTTTTATAAAAGAAAAAATATATATATATATTCATCTTTATTTAAGAAGTGAAAAGAAAGTCAAAAGCCTTTTTTAAAAAGCCAGCCTAGCGTCCCACCCTCTTCAGTAGCCCGTTTCCTCTCGGTCTTCCAGGACCCAGACCAGACAGCTGTCCCCATCCTCCCTGCCCAGCCTGCTCGGAGTCGCTGGCAGGGCCAAGAGGCGACAGATGGGCTCTTCTTGGCCTCTGTCCCAGCTCCCTCAGCCAGATGGAGAGGCGGCTGTTCACTCCCCACTGTGCCGTCCTCAAGATGAGGGGAAGCCGGAGCCCCAAACTTTGATCCTCTGTCAGAGTGGCCGCACTCCATCCAGCTGGGGCAGCCTGCAAGGCCCCTCCCTAGTCTGGCCTTGGCCTCCAGCCTCGGGGAGCAGGCAGGTGCCACATCAGCTCCAGAGGCCACGGCTGCCCCATCCTGAACAGAACCGTGTCTCTGATAAAGGTTTTGAAGTGAATAAAGTTTTAAACATGAGCCCTCATGGTCCGTGCCATATTGGCTTTCCTGGACCTGGGGGAAGCAGGGCCCTGGAGACGGGCACCCGAGACTGGGCAGGGGTGCCCACCCCATCAGCACAGGAAGGACCCCTTCTCCCAGCCCCCCGCCGCCATGACTGTAGTCTGTCTGGGCTGAGCCTCCCCCTGGTAATTGGCTAATTACTGGAGATTAATGTTGGTACACAGAAGTGTCTTCCCTACTGCCATCTGCTCCTGTTAGCCGCCCAGCACATCCCTTCCTCCCCTGAGCCCCCTGCCATGGCCCAGGGTCCCCACTCATTCAGGCAGGGCTGGCTGGGGCTAGGGAGAATTGGGGGTTTGGGAAGGACCTGGAGGAAAGACGCAGGGCCTGTGGGGCTGCTGGACAGCAGGCTTTATTGGGGAGGGTCAGGCTCAGGGGCTGCTCCCCCAAAGGTTGCCGGGTCCCCGGCAGTGCTGGCGCCCATGGCTGCAGCCCGGGCCGCCTTCTTCTGCCTCTGCTTCTCCTCCTTGAGGCGCTTGCGCTGCTGCTTCTCCAGGTCCTGCAGCAGCTCCTGGAAGCGCGTGCTCCGCGGGTCCACGTGGTAGCCCAGGCGCTCCTGCGCCTCAGCCTGTAGACGCGCCCTGCGCTCCTTGTCCGCCTGTGCCTTCTCCCAGCGCTCGCGCTGCTGCTGCCGCCAGTTCTCAATCATCTGTGGCATTTTGGCCATGCGCTCGGCGATGAGCTGCTCCCTGTGTGTGGGGCGGGTACAGCAGACACGCTGGGATGCCGCCCTCCACCTAGAGCCTGCCCCGGGGCCCCACCCAGGTGACAGGCGGGAAGACTTCTCTGCCACTGCCTGGCAAGAAAGGTGCTTGACCAGCGCAGAGGGAGATCAGGGCTCTGCTGTGATTGCAGTGCAGGGCCAGGTCAGCCTGATGTGTTGGGGGGCCCGTTCCCTGGGGCACCTCATTCCTCACCCCAGGCTTCACGGAGCACCTACTGTGTGCTCCACGGGCAACAGAGAACACCTGCTGTACCCCTGGCCAGTTCTCAGCACAGGAATGAAGGCACAAAACAGACTGGAAGCCAGACGTGACCCCAGTGCTTAAAAGCTGAGGCAGGAGGATCACTGCAAGATGGAGTCCTACCTGGGATACACAGGGAGACCTCAGCTCAGAAACTAAAACCAAAGCCCGCTTGGCAGCTTCCCTCCAAGCCTCTTTGTAGTACTAATCACAGCCACAGAAATTTAAGGGTCAGAAAAGGGAAACGCATGGTTAAGGCCCCATGGCAGGGTCACCCAGCTCCATCACTTGCTGGCACTGACTCTGGACATGTGGTCACACTAAGCGGGTTTCCCATCCCTAAACTGAGGCCATAGGCCAGAATGTAGCGCACTGGTGCAGCACCGCGTACTGCATGCAAGCCAAACGGAGGATGACCCCTGCCCTGCTCAAGGCTGCTGGGGGACCCCTAGGAAGTAGTCATCCAGATGCCTCTGCTCCTGCCACCACTCTTCCTTCAGTTTTTTGTTTGTTCGTTTTAGACAGTCTTGCTAAGATGCCTACCTAGGCTGTACTCCAATCCTGCCTCAGCCTCCCAAGTAGCCAGGCTAATCCCTCAACTCCGCCTCCAACGCCAGTTTCTGTCTGGACTCCAGGCCAAATCACTGTCCTCACTTTCTCTCTTCCCAGCCCCAGCGGCCTCCTGGCCGTTCCTTCCCCAGGTCCGGCCCGCTGTAAGCTCGGGACCTCTGCCAGCTGCTGCTCTGGGCATGGCATCCCCGCCCCTGAGACGTCTCTATCATAATGATGTCAGCTCATGCGGAGCTCTGACGAAAGATCATCCCTTCACAGCTCTAAAACATCCTTCAGCCTGGCTGGCTGGGCAGCGTCTCGCTACAGTGCCCGGCTGGGCTGGAACTCGCGAGTGCTGAGATGACAGGCGCGCACCACCACGCCCGGCTACCCAGCTTTCAGCTCTTTAACGATCCTGTTGCGATCTGAACCTATCTTGCCAGTTTTGCTCCGTGCTGTGTCCTCGGCGCCTGGGCCAGGGGACCTGGCTTTCGAACAGCAGGCGCCGCGCAAACGCACGATGCACCGGCGCCAGGACCCCGGGACCGCGCGCGCCCCGCGCTTGCGCAGGCGGCTGAGCATGCGCGCTACGCCCACGCGCACACACCTCTCTCGCCGCCTTTGTTCTTCGGCCTGCTGTTTGGCCCGCAGCGACTCCTGCATGGTCGCCAGGCTCGGGTACCACTCTCGCTCCTCCGCCTCCAGCTCACGCAGCTGCTCGGGCGTCGGCCACAACGAGCTGGGATCCACCTTGGAGGCGGCGCCGTGCCGCGCGAACTGCTTGGCCGCGTAGCGCGGACCCAGCTGCCAGTGTGGTGTCAGTGGGTCCTCGGGGTCCGGCCAAAAGGGCCCCGGCGATCGGCGTGGAGGTGGCGGCGCGCGGTAGCCGCGCGAGCCGGGGCGCAGGGTCGCCGCCAGCGCCAGCAGGCCGCGGACCTGGTGCATGGGCGTCGCCATCTTGACCCGGGGTCCTCGCGGCGGCTCGGTCGTCCGCGGCGCTGCCTGAGCGCAGGCGCGAGGCGGGGCCAGGCGGGGCGGCTTGCGCTCGGCCGCTGTGGGGCGCGCTGGCTCCGTGTGGCCGCTGCTGCAGGGGTTTGTGCTCAAGCGGCGGTTCCGGAAGTCCTGTGGCTTTCAGTGTTCGATACACACTACATCTTAAAAAAAAAATGCAAGTAGACATGCAGCATCTTTAGCCTTTTTTACGTAAGCTCGGTCTCAGCGCTCGGCTTTACTGTCAGTAATCTTACTGAAAAACCACTATTTCCACTTTAACCGGACTTCAGCGTACTGCTTTGTGTTTAAATGTTCACAAGCTTTTTTTTTGGTCCCAGGAGTCAAACTGTGACCTCGCGCTTGCCAGGCGGGCGCTGTGCCCCCTGGCAAGCTGTATCCCGGCCTGGCTGGGTCTGTGCTGTGAACGACCACGTGCACATGGGTGTTCAGGGAGGGCCGAGTACCCCGACTTCGCCTCACCCACCGACCAAGGATAGGTGGAACATACGGTAATTCCTATTTGTAGCATTTTGAAGAACTCACGTATTGAACTTGATTTTTAATAGCCCTCAGTTTTTATTTTTAATTTTTTTATTTTTTGACATTTTTCTTTTTTCGTTTCTTTGAGATAGGAGTTCACTAAATTGTGCAGGCTGGCATTGACAGATCCGAGAGAGAGCTGGGTGCAGCCCAGCGGTAGATTGCGTGCCTACCCCATGCAGGCTCTGAGTTCCGCACCTCCAAAGAAGAAAAAGAAAAAGCTAAAAGCAAAGGAAAAATGTCTAGCAATTCTTTTTCTGAATGAATGCATTTATAGGACAGTTGCCCTGTGTGGTGGCCCATGCCTGTAATCCCAGCAACGGGGAGGCTGACACAGGAGGATTGCAGCAACTGAGGCCAGCCTGGGACACATGGTGAGAGACCAGGTCTGCACTACGTAAGGAGATGTGTCACCAAGACACCAAGCCAGATCAAACCCAGTCCTCCAGAGACAGACAACGAGACGTGTAGGAAAACTATAAATACAGGCAAGGAAGTATTGTTTTATGTTTGGTTACTTATTGTTTTTTAGACAGGGTCTCGCCATGTAGTTCAGGCCAGTCATGAACTCACTGTGCAGCCCAGGATGGTCTTAAACTCGCAGCAGTCCTCCTGCCTCAGCCTGCCAAATGCTGGGATTACAGGTATGCACCACCACAGCCAGCACAGACGTGAAGATTGTAACTGGCAAATTCAGACATTGAGAGGTAGAGTCAGAGATGAAAATATTTAATGTTCATTTCCTCGGGTAATGCTTATAAGAGTTGCTTTTTATATTTTTTTAAAGTTTATTTTGTCTTTTTGAGACAGTCTCACTATGCAGTTCAGGATGGTCTTGAACTCACTTTGTAGCCCAGACTGGCTTTGAACTCAAAAGGATCCTCCTGCCTCAGCCCCCCAAGTGCTGGAAGTCCCCAAAGCACCACCATGCCCAGCTGCTTTTTCTGTTTTTAATCTATACTGATTTCAGTATCTAAAATAATTCATGTAAAGAAGCAAGAATCAGAGAGATTACACAAACTTGTTTTCATGTGGGTTTAAAACAGGAGACGGGGCTGGGTGTGGTGGCGCATACCTGTAATCCTAGCACTCGGGAGGCTGAGGCAGGAGGATCGTTGCAAGTTCAAGACCAGCCTGGGCTACAAAGTGAGCTGAAGGCCAGCCTGAACTGCACAGCGAGACCCTGTCCCAAAAAGACCTTCCCCCAAAAAAGTGTAGTATGGCTGGATTTGGTGGCACATGCCTGTAATTGCAGGGACTGGGAAGGCTGAGCCAGGAGGATTGCAAATTATAAAGCCAGTCATCGGGGGGTGGGCAGCCTGGGCAATTCGGTGAGATTCTGTCTTAAAATTAAAAGGGCCTGGAATGTAGTTGAGTGGTAGCGTATGCCCGGGTTT
>PVJX010007317.1:0-71845 GCA_004027295.1 Dolichotis patagonum | reverse complement strand
TATCGGCTTCCTCATCATGACTTCTCTCCTTAGCCTGACCTTATTGCTCCTAAACCCACCTGAGCTGAAACACGTTCTCTGTTTCAGTTCCTGTATATTTCTAATTTCTGGAACATCGGTTCTATTTTTAAATATTTTTTGTGTTCTGCTAAGGGATTCAGTCCTATTTTCATGCCTCCTTCATAATTTATTATGATGCCTGTGGTTGATAAATTCATTATGAGTGTTCTTGGGATCTCTTTATGATGTTTAATTTTTCCTCCTGCTAGGCAAAATTTTCTATTCTTGAATGCCTGATTATTTTGAAGTGAATAGCAAACATGGTGATTTAAAATGCCAGTATTAATTGCAATGTCTTGATGATGGAGTCTTTCTGCAGAAACTACCTCTATCAGAAAGGTGGAAAGAGAGTTAGCTGTTGGGTCACTTTAATCCACTCAGGGAACCAGGGATTGAGGATATTTGAGCGCTGTGAGGGGGCATTCCCAGCTCGCTCTCACTCCCCGGGTGGAAGCAGTGAGCGTCACCCAGGTCCCCCACAGGCGTGAGCACTGAGAGGATAGATTGTCCTGCCTCCAGCTCCGGGAGGGTGTAGGAGTTAGGGGCGATCCTCTCGGTGAGGTGAGCTGGACCCTGATTTCTCATGATTTTGTGTAATAGATTATCCTCTTAAAACAGAACTCCAGCTGGGTCTGCACCCCAAACAGAAATATAAAGAAGTCACACAGGTAGATTGAAATTTTCTAGTAGACTGATTTCAAAACACATAGCAAGAAACAGGCCAATTACCTTTAATAGTGTCCAGTGGGATTATGTCCTGCTAAGTGCATCGTAAACTGAATATATCAAAAATTGAAAATACGGTTAGTACAGCTAACCATAAGGACATCTTACTCAGCAGCACAGGAACGCAGTCCCCTGTGGAGTGTTGCTTGTGTGTCCTGGTGGTTGTGTAGTTGACTGGGAGTTGTGGCTCTTTGCTACTATCCAACAGTGTGAGAGAATCATACCCTGTTCTACCCTCCCAGGAAAAAAATCAGAATGCAGACTTTGGAGTGTGGTCTCTATTCAGTGCCTATCACTTTTCACCATCATAAAGTCAAAAAATAAAAACGGCACCATTGTAAGTTGGAGACTGTCTTAGTTACTTTTCTTATTGTTGAGACAAAACATGCCAAGTTAAAGGAGGGAATTTTTACTGTAGCTCATAGTTTGTAAAGGTTTCAGTCCATGGTCAGCTGGCACCAAGGCGGGGTGGCATGGCAGAGGGGCATCACAGAGGAGAAACCGTCCATAGCACAGCGAGTCAGGCAGAAGGCGGCAAGCAGCAGCCCTTTTCCTGTCTCTTACATTCTGCCCGGGATACGTGCCCTTGGGTAGCACTCACACCCAGGCAGGGCCTTCCCATGCCCCACACTCGGACCTGTGCCAAACCGATCAGTAAACTAATGTAGAAATTATACACCCTTAATCCAGCATCACACACCCCAGATCCAGTCACTCTGAAATGCTCCACCCATGACCGCATGAAGCTTGAGGGGACATCTAGACACAGCCATAACACGGACTGCTTGTATTTTCTCTAACCCAGTATTTCCAAACTATTATTTCAGTATATAAGCAATGCAAAACTTACTGATGGGATTTTAAAAAATGTTTTCCACAAAATCTTCAAAATCACATGATTTTAAAGTCACAGCACATCGAATCTCAGTTGGCACTAGTTACCCATGACTCATGATGCCGTATTCGAACATTGTGACTTGAGCTCAATACTAAGCTGCACCAGCTGTACGGGACCTGCCACCAGTTTGAGAAAGCCGAACAGCCAGAGCTGGGCCTTCACCCACTTCCGGGGCTGGCAGGGGAGAGAGTTCTTCAGAAAGCTGTTTGATGCTGTCCACCGTTGGTGAGGATGAGCTGGGCATTCAGTCACGCTAGCCCTCGAGAAGGGGGCTGAGCATGCCTCTCCTGGGACTGGAGGGCAGTGAGATCTGTTTCCTGAGGCTTAGATGGAAAAGCCCCCTTGTTAGAGATGGTGGCCGAGGCTGCCCTGCCTCATGAAAAGACAAAGATGGCAACTTTTAGAGCAACATACACTTCTACTGGATGTCGAAACTGGCTAGCAGAGAGGAGCTAGAGAAAAGAGGCCCGCCCCCACGTTCCTCAATTCCCTTGCTGGGTTCTGGTCCTCCAACATGTCTGGGGTGGCAAACAAGACAATTTTAAAGTATAAGGGTATCTGGAGTTTAACAGTTCCATTGGACTGACTAATACAGTGACTGAGAGGAGACTGTTCCATGACCAAAAGGCACCCCAAACCATAGAATCTACCCAAGATGTTAACCGAGAGCTAAGTGGAGAACGAACAGGATCGGAGTAAGTTTCCCTGTAGGAATACGACGCGGCGTTTCCCTAAGTCCTGTTTACTCATTTCACTGGTTTCCCCGTCAAGGCCTACCTTCTCCTTCAGATGGCCTCAGGAGGGCATCAGAATGCTGGGACAAGCTGTGGTCAGAGGTGAGACGCCTATGAGGCAGAACGGGCTGCTCCCCGCGGCTCGTGCCCTTGAGCAGTGGAGACCTCTTTGGCACCCAGTGAGCAGAGCTGACCCTGCTCCTCACCGGGCTGGTCCCCGTGTGCTCTCTGCAGGTCAAGCCGGGGCACCCAGGAGCTCCCTGCCTTCAGAAGCCCCCTCTGGGCGCCTCCTCATGGAGCCTGACAAAGGCAAGCAGGCACAGCCTCCCTGCACGAGTGTTCTTAGTCATTTACTAGTGAGGGGTCATTTAAGATGGCAGAGGTAGAGGGCTTTTCCTTCCACGTAACCAAGCGTGAAGCACGCTCTTCCCTGCAGCCAGCTCCGTCACCAGGAATGCAGGGAAAGATGCTGTCCACTGTTTAAAAGAAAGAGTGCTGTATGTGCAGACTCAAAATGTGATAATGTTTATATTATTTTATTATAAAAAAGCCAACATTGTCCAAGAGCTAATGATGTTTAGTATTTCCAAAAGAAAAAATAAAGGATAATCTTTGCAACACAAGGAATGAGAGAAAGCAGAGAATTAGAGGAAAAACACCATGAACCATGAAAAAAGAAGCCGTAGGAACACATTTGGACGTGGAAAGGATCCCGTTGGCTGCTTGAGGACCTTTTTTGTTTTGGTGAGGAAATTCAGTCAGACAACTGAAGACCGTCTCGCAACCAACAAGTTAAGCAGCCCGAGGAGCGCAGGCTGCTCGGCTTCTCACTTAGAAATTTCCTTGGTTCTGATGTTTGTTTTTCCACCACCAAGCCATACTTCTACTTTCTTCCAAGAAACTACCCTTTATTGCTACCTTTTCTTGCCTTTCTTTGTCATTCAAAGATGATTCAATGCTCTATATTGGAATTTGGGCTTTTCCTCCGCTTCTCTGTTCCCTCTGGGGAAGACTGTTTTCAAAGACAGAATCAGCAACTGTTATGGATTTGCTGTTTGCACAGTCCCCCACCTGGCTGAGCTCATCTACTGGAACCCAGATTGCTAGTGTGGCTTTATTTGGAGTGGGGACTTCTAGTGAATTAGTTAAGGTTAACTTAGCTTCTAAGAGCGGGCTGACCTGATAGGAGTAGTGTCATTTTTTAAAAGTTTCTCTCTCTGTGTCTCTTTTTCTTTCTCTATCTCTCTGTCTCTCTCTCTCTCTCTGTCTCTCTCTCTCTCCCTTCCGCTCTCTGTCTCTCTCTCTGTCTTTCTCTCTCCCTCCCTCTCTCTGTCTCTGTCTCTCTTTCTGTCTTTCTCTCTCCTCCCTCTCTCTTTCTCTGTCTCTCTGTCTCTGTCTCTGTCTCTCTCTGTCTGACTGTCTCTCTGTCTCTCTCTGTCTGTCTCTGTCTCTGTCTTTCTCTCTCTCTCTTTCCCTCTCTCTGTCTCTTTTTCTTTCTCTATCTCTCTGTCTCTCTGTCTGTCTCTCTGTGTCTCTGTCTCTGTCTGTCTCTGGCTCTCTGTCTCTGTCTCTGTCTCTCTCTCTGTCTTTCTCCCTCCTTCTCTCTGTCTCTCTCTGTCTCTCTCTCTGTCTTTCTCTCTCCCTTCTTTTCTCTGTCTCTCTGTCTCTTTCTCTGTCTCTCTGTCTCTGTCTGTCTCTCTGTCTGTCTCTGTCTCTGTCTCTGTCTCTGTCTCTCTGTCTCTCTGTCTTTCTCCTCCCTCTTTCTTTCTCTGTCTCTGTCTCTGTCTCTGTCTCTGTCTCTGTCTGTCTCTGTCTGTCTCTGTCTCTGTCTCTGTCTCTCTGTCTCTCTCTCTGTCTTTCTCTCTCCTCCCTCTCTCTGTCTCCATCTGTTTCTCTCTCTCTCTGCTTCTTTACTTTGAACTCTGTCTCCCTCTACCTCTATCTGTCAGAGCCAGAATTGGCCAGATCCTTGATCTTGGACTTGAAGCCCCCAAACTCTGAGAAGAAAGTCTCGGCTCCTCATTCGCCAAGCCCCCACGTTGTGATATGATAGGGCTGGCGTATTAGTGCGCACTCTGTCTTACACGTTCTTCTTCCCCGCGTCTTCATGGCCGCCCCCTCCTCGTGAGAGTCAGGATGTGGCTGCCCCCTGGCTGGCTGGCCTCAGACCATGTGAGAGAGAGAGTGTGCGCTCCCACCTGCTCTCCTGAGCCCGCCCTCTGCAGGCATTGCCTCTTGAAATGCTGCTTCTTGGCGCCGAGCTCCTGGGCTGTGAGAAGCCCATTGCACAGAGGCCGTGAGTAGGCACAAAGCTCTGTGGAGTCCAGTCTTCAAGTCACTCCATGTGAGTAAGAAACTTCCGGATGGTTCCACCTCCCATCTAGCCCGGTTTCAGACTTCTCCAGCTGAAGCCCTGGGCATGTGTCTGAAGTCATCTCTGCTGCACATCTGAATTTCTGACTGTGGGATCCAGGACCCCAGTAAAATGGTTGCTGGTGTCACTGAATAAAGGATTTGTCCCTTTGCTTCAGTGGTAACTAGAACATAAAATTTATGTCAGTAAAATTTTCTCAGTGGTTGTTTTCTCCCCGACCCTATAAATTCTGCTGTCTCTGACGTGAGACGGTAGGAGAGCCAAGATGAACGTGGGAAAGAAAACCCCCCCTGGATGAGCTCATGGCAACTTTTGACCCAGCGCGCCTAGACTTTTTCTTTTTATGTTCCTCCTCCTAACTTTGTTTTCAATGACGAAAGATTCCAAATTGCTGACCTTAACCACAAGTGTCTCTGAGTTTCTCGCTTTGGTTATGTTTGATAATCATGCCCACTTTGAAAGCGGAAAGGGTCAGCTGTTGAGAGTCCTTCAGGCTGGCTGTTTTGTCCAAATCGGATCAGTCCAAGCAGTTTAGCTCACTGGGTGGGAGCGAGGGTGCTTCTAGGGAGGAAGACATCAAGTGGAAAGCAGGAAAAGCAGAAGCCAGCTTGGTTTCCCACTGGAGGAAGACAGCCAGGGCTCGGAAACTTGCACTTGGACTACTTCGTGCATCCTTATCGCAGTGGGAAGCAGTGCTGGAGACCAGCACGTCCCGTGTGACCCATCCGCGTGCAGTCGCAGGAGACGCAAGGAGACCTGCAGTGGCTGAAGCCTGTCAGCGCGCGTGAGCCAGCGGTGGGGCGCACAGGCCAGGAGGAAGGGCGCAGAGGAGCAAAGGGGCTTTGGGCTGACGAGCAGTCTTTAGACTTAATTTTGGTGACGGTTTCCCGGGGGGCACACCTGTCAGCACTGTTCTGATTGCCCCGCAAAGACACAGTTTGCTGCTTGGCAGCTGCACCTCTGTAAGCTGTGAAGAAACCTTGCATCACAGCCCAGCTCGTATCACTGGATGTTCTGGAATCTTTCTGTAGAAGAAATAAAAATATTGCAGATACGTCCCTTTTTTTCACTCTCTTCCCTGTTTCTCTGTTCTCCTATACCATTTCCTAAGCCTGTCGAGATCCCAGGGCACATCCTGTTCAGTTTTATTCACACCTTGTGCGTGTCCATTACACTTACTTCACTTTGTGAGCTTGGGATATTTGCCCAAGTACCGTGACACTGAGGAACTTCCTGGTCTGTGACCTTCCGAGCCTGCTGTGCCAGCTGCCCGCCCTGGCTGCCCAGATTATGACCACTCTTTCTGGGATGCCAGGAACCTTCCTCTACTGGGCTCTTTTTTGTTTGTTTTTGCTAAAGCATATTTTTAAGAAATCTGAGAGATTTCTTTGCAGCTTCAGAAAGGTACACGGGAGGGAGGCAAACTTCTCAATCCTGCCCTGAATGTCCGAAAGTGTATCGTTTTGCTCTTCACTTACATTTGATCAATAGCTTGAGTGGGAATAGGATTTGAGGCTCTAAATCTTTTTCTGAGGACATTCTCTCCCAGCAGCTCTGCTCTTGCATTGTAGGTGATGTTCATTTTTCTTCTAGAAATTTAAATCACTGTGATTAATTCCTAGTTGTCTAAAATTGCTTTAGAATATATCTATAATAATTAAAATAATTAACTCACACTTTTCCTTTATTGACTCCGAATAAAGAAGATATCATATCTACATTTTTCTGTTACATTTCTGACTCTGTACTGGGAATTTCCAAATGTTTAAATTTAGTTCTATTGAATTGTTTCTAAAGGTACAAAGTTTCTAAGCCCATGAGCTGATTCTGCTGTTGTATATTTTCCCTTTAGGAGCGCACTCTTTTTTTATTACTACGGTTTTGTAGTTCCTAATGTTTACATTCCTTGTGGGGAAGTGTAATGCCTGTGTTGAATGCATCTTAATTCCTGTTTTTAACCCACTTTCCCTTTTCTCCCTCCCCTCCCCCATCTCTTAGTTCCCTCTTTTTTCTTAACACCTGTGTAGTACACAGCGTTCATGTCCCTTATGAGGGTGTGTATGTACGTGAACGTTGGTACACGTTCATAGACACCCTAACCCTTTCCTTCGCGCCCCACCCCATCTCCTGGTCCTTGCTCCCTTTAGAAAGCTCCACTTCCCTATTTCCCATTATCTGTTTTCTGTTTTGCTCTTTATTTATACTTGAGGTGTCTCATGTACGAGAGACCAGGTAATATGAGTAGTCTGTTTTTAACAAATGGATGTCACGTCTTCCCCTTGAATTTGGACGAGAGGTTGACTGTGTCCCTTCTTCCCTCAGGACCATCTTTCTGTTTGCTCGTTTTGGGGCAGAGTCTCTCTGGGTTGCCCAGGCTGCTCCTGAGCCCCGGGCTCAGGCAGGGCTCCTGCCTCGGCCTCCTGAGTGCTGGGAGGATAGGCTCGCACCATGATGCCCGGCTGTCTGCATCAACTGTGTGTTCTGGGATAGGTACTGTTTGCTCAAGCTGCCCCTCAACCTGCTTTATTCTTTCTTTTTCCTTTTGGCCTTTTTTGATTGTACGCTCATAAATAAGTGTAGAATTGATTCATCTGGACAGCTCACGAGGATTTATTCCACCATTACTCTTGTTTTTGGCCTCCTTAGGATTTTAGGACTTCTTGCAAGCTCTAGAGTAGGGAAATATTTTGGGTGAAATGCTCAGATCTTTTACAGATATACGTAATGGTGAGAAACTCAGAGCAGCTGTTGTTTCCAGAGGCCTAGCTCCTCCTAAGCAGGTATTTCTGTGTTCAGTCAGGCAGTGGTACAGGTTCTAGGGGAGAAGGGCGGAAAGACCGACCATGACTCCTATTTTCAGAATTGCTTAAACTTTCTCTTTCGTACATTTCAAACTCAGAGTCTACGTAAATAAACTACCTGCATGGAAATCAGCCCTCGGATCTGCCTCGAGGAACCCAGACCCAGATAGTTTCTGCGTCAGCACTTGGTCTGGGAACCCAGAGATCCTCTCTCGTCAGTTTATCAGCTCTGTGCTTGTGTATATTTTACGTGTCACTTCGTACATTTACAGGAGAATAGAGCATATAAACTTCAGTGCTGCGAGAGCAGAATGAGTGCGCTGTGACGTGTTTAGTTAGAGGCTTTGCCGGACTGGACCGCACCCTCCCTCGGTGTCTTCCCTGCCTCCAGTGCAGAGCCAGAAGAAATAAAATTCCACAGTTGAATAAAGTTCACTGCCCTTGACTTCTGTGCAACTCTGTTTCTATGGACAGGAATGAGCTAATGAAATAGTGTGCGTCATTCTGTTACTTGTCAAGTTCAAACAATGAGTAATTAATCATTTATTGAGTGCCAGGCTCTTAAGAAGATCAAAAAATCTGTGATTTTAGCCCCAATCATCCAAAGATTATATCTTTGAGAGAAGGTCCATGAAAGATAACTATGACACATGAGATGACAGCAGGGAGCCCCGCACAGAGAGCTCACCGTGCTGGGTACTGTACGGGACCTACACGGAGCTCACCCATCTGCAGTATCACTCCACAAGTTCATGGGTGTCAGCTCAGGTGAGATGGACATTTCTAAAAACGGGAGGCTGGGTGTGGTGCGCACACCTGCAGCCCCAGTGCTCAGGGGGCTGAGGCAGAGATTCACCAGGAGTCCAAGGCCAGTTTGGGCTACACAGTGAGTTTAAGGCCAGCCTGAACCACATGGCAAGACCCTGTGTAAAGAATCCGAATACATACATAAACATACATACACATATAATGCACACACATGCACACACACATGCACACACATACATGCACATATATTTACATGTATACACATGCATACACACATGCATACACACATGCATACACACATGCATACACATACACACAAGTACATACACAAACACACACACACATACACGTATACACACATATGTAATGGTGGAATAAACCTGGGGAGCTGCTCACCAAATGCCTTTCTGCAAGTGCCAATTTCCTTGATGAATCACATGCACTGCTTGTATGAGTCAAGGAAGGAATGAGTTGGCAAAAAATAAGGCAGCAAGGAGAGCTGAATTTTTCTAAGAACATGGGAATTTTTAAATATATTTTATTTTTATTTATTAGTAATAAGAGACTGAGGACAGAAAACAAAGAACAGGAAAGACAGGACATTGGTCTGGAGGCAAAAGTCCCTGTTGGCTGAAGATGGGAAAGGTCATTATTTTAAAAGGAGCACAGATGTGGAATATTTGACGTTGCTTGTCAGTATGCTTGTTGCGGCCCTGGAGGTTGGAGTCAGCTTGTCCTGGGTCACAAGAGCCACCTGTTCAATTGCCAGGAATTTTACAAGCTGGTTGTTAACACAACAGTTATTCAAGATTAAATGGGGAAACTCGCAGTTAAATCATATTAAAAATAAAATATCCAAAACTTAGCAGGTCCCGGTCATTTTGCCACACTGTACATCCATTCTCTTGAGGTTAGTGACATCGACAGGGTATGTGTACTAGAAAAACACCACATGGTAACCCAGCAGACCCAGCTCTCTTCCCGACTGTGGCAGTGCTGTCTGCAGGGAGCCTGGAGGACGGCGCCCAGGATGCAGCAAAGCCATGTGCCAGGTGCTTTTGTTTTCTGAGCGTGTCACTGAACATTGACCAGGACCGTCCTGAGCGCAGGGCACAGCACCTGGACGAGGCTGCTTGTGGCTTCAGCTCGATCCGAGCTCCGTGACTGGCCAGGCACTGAGTGGATCAGAATCACGGAGCGCTTCGAATGGTACCTGCCACCGTTGTCCTCCCTGAGCAGCAGTTTCGCTTTTTAAAATTTCAGTTACCCATGGCCAACCATGGTCCAAAACTACACAGAAAATTCCAAAAGTAAACAATGCATAAGTTGTTGATTGTGCCCCTCGCTGAGAGCACGATGGGATCTCGCACCACCCTGTCCAGTGTGTCCGTAGAGTGTACACTACCCGCCCGGCAGTCACCTAGCGGTTGTTCCATTTGCCGGGTCAGCTGTCACAGTGTCTGTCGCGGGGCTCATGCTCAAGCAATCCTGTTTTACTCTGTACTGAGGGATGCTGGCAATTTTAACTCACTGAGAAGCTGAAAATACCTCCCTTGTATGAGAGAGTGAACATTCTTTACATTAAAAATGAAAAGCAAAATGTGCTGAGATTGATGAGCTTGGTGATAAGGACGTGGTTTGCGTAGGGGTCAGTGCTGCTCGTGGTTTCCGGCGTCCCCTGGGGGGTTGGGGATGAATGCGCACAGATGTAGGGCTGCAGTGTGGAATTGTTAACCAGGATTTATGCTGCTGCTGTTGTGGCACTGATTTATGCAGTAATAATAAGTACACATCTCCTGTATAAACGTCAGACATGCACAAACACGCACAAAGGCCTGGCTTTCCCAGGACCCATTTCCTGAGGTCAGAGTCCCTGTGTTTGCTGGGCACAGGGTCCCGTCACGGGACAAGAGTCCCCGCTCCCCTGACAGTCCTGAGCTGGCACCGTGGGTCAGCTGCCCATGGCCTTCTTTATGAGGCACTGAGTGGCAGCGAACCAGCCGGCTTTCGCCATGTCAGAATTCCAGGATGATTAACTGCGGAGACTTCTATGTGTTCAGGGTCATGGTTTCCGGGATTCCAGGCCAGCTGGACCCGTTACTTGCAGGCCCCAGGAGAGCACCTGATGGCCGAGCGACGGACATGTGCTGGGGTGAGCTGCCAACCCCTGACCAGCACGCCACAAGTAAGGGAAAAGGTTGGGTGTCCCAGGGACTTCTCCTAAAGGTCACAGCACCTCCCAGGAGTGCCAGCCTGGGGACGAAGACTCTACCACGTGGTTTTCGGTGACAGCTGGCATTCAGACATCACAGGCAGGCTTCCCTATGCCTCTCTTCTCCTTCCTGTCTGCTGGCTGGGCAGAGACACGATGGTAGACTTCACAACAGTCGTTACAAACTCTGACGCGACTTTGGGAATTCAGAGTCCACGATGAAGCAATAACAGGCAAGTTTGCTGTGTCTCCGAGGACCCCAGGCAGCACAGTGTCCCATGGGCCCTTTCCTGGGAAAGGGCATGGAGTGCGACTTTCAGGCCCTTTTCAGTGTGTTCCCTCAATCAGTGGACTTGGCCGAAATCGGAACCCAAATCTCCCTCAGCTCCGGGTCTCCACAGTAATAGAACCTGTGCTTACCCCTGCTGGCGTTCGGACACACCAGGTGCTGAGAAGCACTGGCTCCACCACCGCTCCCTTGGCCCCTTGGTACTCCTGGCGGAGACCTGTCCTGCCGGCTTTCGCCTTGGTGGGGTCACCGTGGTGCACAGCAGCTGGCAGAAGAGGCCCTTGGGGTAGAGGAGCTGGACATGCAGTGGTGAAGAAGATGCATTGAGACAGGCGACAGGAGCTCTTGCTGGAAAGAGGGAGTCCGTGGCTTTTGCAAGGGTCTTGGAAGGGCTTACACCAACCTCGCCCTCTGTTGACCCTCATGAAGGCAGTGGAAACAACCTCTGACCCTTGTGGCGTCTCTACTGCAGGTGCCTGGGTCTGGCAACTGCTTTGCTGGGGTGCGGCAGCTGGCGCAGGAGAATAAGGTGTAGTGTAGGGTGGAAGAGCCAGCTGTGGGAGAAGACGGTGGGTCGGTTGGGTCAAATACGAAGGGCTCACTCCTAGGAAACCATGACCGTCTGTTGGAATAAATGCACGCTGGGACAGTCAGGGCTGCCTGCCTCGGGGCCCGGGGTGCCAGAGCACCCGAGGAGAGGCAGAAGAGACCTAACCCAGGGAGGTGTAGAGAGCATAATGCTTCTGCCCTGAAGGAGGAGCATTTGACTCTGAGTAGATGGGCTGAACTGCAGCCGAAGAGGGGTCAGTAAGGGGGCGAGACAGCGCTGTCCCCGTGCTGTGCGATGCTCCCTGTGCAAGCTCACAGGCCCGCGGCCACACACAGAAGTCTGACCGTTCGATGCCACGCATGGTGCCACCAGCCAGGGTCCACAGTGCAGCCCTGTAATCCCTGCCACTTGGGAGGCCACAGCAGGAGGAGTAAGATCCTGACCTGCGGACAGCCGGACAGCCGGGACAGCGTAGCAAGGCGCTGTCTCAAAACAACCAAAGGAAACAATAATAAAGGGCTGGGCTGAGCACAGTGGGAGAGCACTTGCCTTGCATGTGCGAGAAAAAAAGAAAGCTGAAAACCTTTGCCTTGCTTACGATCAAAACAGGGAATACTGCCGTGATCCTGAGGTAAAAGAAGGAAGCAAATGAACTTAGCATCAGGTCTCTGGGTTCCCATGTCACCCTATTTTTTTTCCGTGGCCATTGATTATATTATTGTTATTCTCACCATTTAACTATGAGGGAGTCGGGGCTGATGAGGCGACAGACCTGTGGCCACACAGCAGTAGGTGGCGGGGCTGACACCCCAAACACACCGCCGGGGCAAGCAGATGGGCAAGCAAGTTTCGGAGGGACCTAAAGTCTTTCTGCAATCTGACCTCAGATCTTTACCTCCCGCTCGCTCGGTCTGCGGAGCTCCTGAATTAGCTGTGACTCATTTTACGCCATGTTTATAAATAGAACTGACCACTTTACCAAGATGGAATATAGAACAGAACAGATAATCTCTGTAAAGATAGGGATAAAGTCGTTTTTTAAAATGCTCTTTACTGAAGGACCTAGATTAAAAGTTTCATGACATCCCGGAGGAGGGTTTATCCTGAGACGGGGTGCTCCGCGCAAGGCAGGCCACAGCCCCGCGTGGGAAGCGGCCCACGCCCGCTGGTGGAGCTGCTGAGCAGCCCGGCTGCACTGCGCGCTTTCTCGGAGAGGACACGCTCGGGACAGTCCCTGGGCCACGTCCTCTGAGCAACATCACAAACAGCCAGGGTCCACCAACGAGAAGTGCCCAGCCATCGGAGGCGTGCCCCCCCCGTCTCTTGGCATGGTCACCTCGGGGACCTGAGCGCCACACGGACTCCACATTTCCCTGAACCCGGAGGTGGTGTGTGTCATGCGGTCCTGACAGTCCCTGCCACCCCCTGCCTGGCCCTGGGGCAGACGCTGCTGCTTTATTGTGTCTAACGGGGAGCTTAGTGCCCAGGTGCCCGTTATCAGATGAGCCAATTTTAGCCCAGCACTTTCTGGGTCAGCTGGATAGTGGACCTCGTTTAGTAGCTGACTGTCACTGCTCTGTTCCCCAAGGTGATGCCCTGCATGTGTTCCTGTGTCCTCCGTGACGAAGCCCCAGCAGAGTGGCTGAACACCACAGCCAAATCCTGCCACTTCTGGGCCGGAAGTCTGGAGCCAGGTGGGCAGGCTGCACCCGTCAAGACTCCAGGGCAGGACACCCTGCCGCCGCCAGCCTCTCTGGGCCTGGTGTTATTCACGGCAGCGGCAGCAGCAGCATTCCGTGGCATCTCCTGGTGATCGGAGCCTCCAGTCCCTCCGAAAGACGCCAGTCATGGGACCCAGGACACACTGTCACCTAGCGTGACTGTATCTCCAGCTGACTGCCTCTGCAGAGGTCAGGCTCACAGGTACTCAGGGTCAGGATGAGAACATAGCTCCTCGGGGACAGAGTTCAGCCGTAAAAGGCCACAGTCCCCTGAGCTGCCTTAGTCACGGGAACCGAGTTTCTACTGTGCGCCATGCAAAGCTGCTTGTTGGTACCATCGGGGGTCAGCCTGCCACCCGCTCCAGAGAAACCGGACAACATTGTGGCGGGCGCTCTGTGTCCTCCAGTCCACTTGCAGCACTTTTACCAGGACGGGGAGGAGGAGGGAGCTCTCTGCTATCCAGCCGCGCTCTGCTGCCCTGCCCGGTCCCTGGCAGCCGCTCTCAGAGCTGCAGGGTGGTCACTGAGCCGTCCCTGGGGAGGCCAGAGCAGCGCAGCATGGAGCCCTCGCAGCCCCGCCCTGCTGTAGGCCCACGTCATCAGGATCAGAGTCCAGACAGAGGACTGGCTCCCACTAAGGCAGCCACGGGCGACTGCCAGCTTGGGGTCTGGCAGCAGTGGTTCCCGTCCTCTCAGAGCACAAGACTCCCCATGGGGTTTAAGTTGGCAGGCCCCAATGGACCCAGGGTGTCTGAACCCCCTGGATGCCCCTGGTGCTTTAAGTTGAAATCTCTCCATGATTTCTTCACCTGAGTTCTGGGGAGCCCCCCTTAAAGAAGCCCCTCGCTGCCCAGGCCTGGCACTTGCCCAGTGTGCCCCACATGGACCCCATCACAGGCATGGCACTCTGTTGCAGTGACAGGTCTCTCCTGCTGCTGGGTGTCTGGCCTGACTGTCACTCTGACTTTGTGTCAATGCCTCGTCTCTTTCAGCAGTCACTGGGCGCACCGTTAAAGAGGCTGACGGTCTGCATGCATACATGTGTATGCGTATGTGTGCATATACCTGTGCGTGTGTGCACACATGAGTGGTGTCTGGAGAGTCCCTCAGGAGAGAAGTTCCCTTGGGGTCCTCTGCAGACCACGGGTGCTTGCCCTCCGTGCCACAGCACTACACAGGAGAGAGGGAAAGCAGGTGAGCCCCTGAGCAGGTCCTTGATCAATCACAAGCTGCCTGCCAGAAATTCGGAGTCTGCATCAAGGTCATCACACCAGGACCTGAGTGTGACGTCTACCTGAAATTCAAGTTCAGCTGGGAAGCCCGCGCACTGATGTACCCGACGTGACTGCCCTGCCTTCCCAGGGTGGCGATGGACTGCGTGGGGGCAGACCCCACCCTCTCCTCCCATCCTAGAGGGAGGCAAGATTCTGGGGAGCTGCAGTAGCCTCTCCAGACACCCGGAGCCTGGACATGTCCAACACAGATGGCAGGAAAGGAAGCGGCAGAGCGGCCCAGCCCTGCTCCACCCAGGTGAGCAGATGCTGTGGCCCATCTGGGAGGCACGCCTACTCATCGGTGCTCACAGGTGTGTGGGGAAGCAGAGGACGGGCTCAGCGGTTGGTGGACGCTCCGGATGGCCTTTCTCCATGAGTTCTCCACACTGTAGGGTTCCGTCCTCTGAGGTGCCTGGGTTCAGCTGGCCGAGCTCCTGGCCCTTATTGGTTCTTGCTGCATCACTGGCTGCCTGGCCAGCATCTCAGTTACAGACAGAGTGGACATGACATGGTCACGACAGACTCAAAGACCACCGCAGGCACTGAGAGGGGCAGAAGCCGGGCCTCAGTCTGTGATTCCGGAAAAGCATGATTGATGTTATTTCTGGAACACTGTGGGACTCAAAAGCCATTTTTGCTAAAAGCTATGGCTCCTCACCTGCGCCTGCGGATCCCTGGTAGATAATTAGAAGTAGAATAAAGCTTAACTTTGGCTTGTGCTCTCGTCCCTAAAGCTTCGGGGCACATCCATTCTCATGTCTGCAAGTTACTGAGAGATTGTCTGTTTAGAAGTTGGCAAAACAAGGTTGATTACCCCTGATTTTACAGGATGGGGCAGTACCAAGGGAAGAGGTGGACAGGGCCTCTGACCACCCCAGGGCTTCAGCCACTGCCCTGGTCCTGTGACCGCCTGGATTCCCAGCAAAGCAGAGCCCCACATGACTGCAACCATCAGGGGCAGCCCTGTCACCGGAAGGGAGCTGGCCCTCAGCTGGGGGGGTTTGGAGCTAGGAAACCAGGACGGAGATATTGTAACAGCCACGAGACCCCAGCCCCCAGCTGTCCCTGCCTGCGCGGGTGGCCTGTCCGAACCTCCATCCCAGGGCACCCTTCCGGCCGCCCAAGTGGGAATCCTTGCTGACTTTTTTCTTCTCTCACTTGGGAAGGGCTAGCCTGGTCTTGTCGGCTCCTCAAACCAGCCTCGTACCATTATCTCTTACTCTCCAACCGAAGTCTTGTAAATCTGTACCGTAGTTTTAATTTCCACTTTTACTGAAAGCAAAGATCTGTGTCAGCCAGCAACACCTGGGGGAGATGCAGACTCACGCAGGAGCGCAGTAACCAGGGGTGGCGGGGGGGGGGTGTCTCCTGCAGAAGGGGAACCTCGGAACTGAATAGGAGGTACTTGAGCGGCGGCCTGGGCAGAGGAGGTGTGGGGGACTGCGGGGCACAAAGACACCCTGCTTGGACTGGTGAGTCCAAGCAGTCAGACCTTCAGGGCTGAGTTCCTGGCACTGGTTTTGCCCATGAGGAGTGGAGCATAGCAGGCCTCAGGGTGGTCTCCAGCTGATACCCTGTGGGTCTGCACCGTCCCCGGCTGCCCACTGCCCCTATTCACGGTGACCTCCCAGCAGTAACCTCCCCCCGGGTCTGGGCTTCTCACCAGTGACCCCGCACTGGTCACTGTGACAGGGCCTGTCGTCCCCCGACTCACCAGTCTCCGGCCCCTGCTTCTGTTGGTTCTGACACCTATTCCTTCCTCAGGCCCAGCACCTGGAGTCCAAGGGAGCACACTGCCCCTAGGGAACTGTCCCGGGCTGCAGAATTCCAAATGTGCCTGCATTTTGCAGAACAGAGAAGGAGAGAAATGCACAGAAGTTGTTCGGCTGCTTCTGTGGTTAAACACCCCCTTCCCAGCACCAGGGTCCACCACCGAGAAACGCCCCACCATCTGCTACATCCCTTAGCACGGTCACCTCGGGGACCCGGGCGCCACACGGACTCCACATTTCCCTGAACCTGGAGGTAGTGTCTGTCATGCAACCTTGACAGCCCCTGCCACCCCCTGCCCTGCCTGTGGGGCAGATGCTGCTGCTTTGCTGTGTCTAACTGGGGGCTTAGCTCCCAGTCCTGTGTGGTGGGAAGGTCCCCACACTCATGTGGCAGTGCAGTCCCCAGGGTGAGGTGTAAGGGGGGGAGGGTGGCAGTGAGGCCACGAGGCGGGACCCTAATGTGATGGAAGAGGAGGAGGTGTCACGCTCCGAGTCTGGCCACAAGGTACCGGGCGCCACCGGTAGCCTGTAGTGTCCTGGCCAGCAGAAGCCCACACTCAAGGTGGGTGTCCAGCACCGAACTCCCCGGTCTTCAGAACGATGCCGATGCAAACCTGGCCAGCTTCCAGTCCTGACCTGTCACCTGACCTGCGGGATTTCCGATCATAGCAACAGAACACAGACGAAGGCAGGGGCTTCAGGAGAGAACCTGTTACCCTGAAAATGGGCTCCAATCCAGCAATGCCACCTACATGACTGCTCAGTGACTCGGTTTCCTGTAAGGTAGGGTCAGTCACAGAGCCCAATACACAAGGTCATTTGGTACAGTGACCACAAGGGACCTTGCGCTGGTTCCTGGGTGCGGTCTGCACCCAGCACAGGCAGCTCTGAGGTGAACTCCGGGGCCCTGATGCAGGCAGGCTTTAGCCTGGAGCTCACTCGCTCCTCCTCGCACTGGAGAGGAGCGGTACCCTCCAGGAGAGAGCGGGAGGCGGGAAAGAGACAGCGGGGCCTGTAGGGAAGGCGAGGAGACAAGGAAGCAGCACAGTGCAGAAAGGAGGCGTGGGGTGTGTGTGGCCGTCAGTTAACCAGGAGAAGCGTGGCGGTCAGAGGGAAGCAGTGAAGAGGAGCTGGACGGTGGTCAGTCCAGCCAGGAGGCTGTGGCTGGAAGCTGACTGTGTGCTCCCCTGGAATCCCTGGCGATGCTGGCAGATGTGTGAGGACAGGACCCGCCCACTGCCCTCCAACCCTGCTCCAGCGGAGCTGCTCCGGCAGGGAATGCTGCTCCACTGGGCACGCAGGGAGGACAGGCAGCAGGACAGCTGGCCATGGTGACCATGCGTCGAGACTGCGTGAAGATGCACTTCGTCTTGAGACATGCACAGTACCTACGAATGAAAAGACAGAGACATGGGCGCTCCCCTCACTGAGCTCCTGGTACAGGGACGGAGCCGACGAGAGGACGGGCACCTCACACACACACACACACACACACACACACACACACGGGCAAGTCAGGCCCGGCGGGCGCCACCCCCACCTGTGCCCAAGACCAGCGGACATGGGACGGTTCAGCTGCAGGAAGTATGGGCAGCCCTTCCTCCCGGGGCAGGCACAGGCGGGGTGCACGGAGTGGGCAGGCACTGGGGTGCAGGCAGCGCTGGCTGGGCCCTGCTCTTGTGGGCTCAGCAGCTCAGACTGCTTGGCAGGGCCGGGCTGAAGAGCCGCCGTGGTGCAGGCTGGGCAGCTGCTGAGACGGGGCTGCCGGGGGAGAAACTTTGTCACTGCATTTGTGTTGCAGAAAGATCCTGCCCGTGGAGGCAGCTAGCGGTGTGTGACTCTATAAGAAAAACCAGGCTGAACATGTGAAGCCATCTCTTGTCTAGAAAAGGGTAACCGAGGGAATGCAGGCGCAGGGAGCCAGCAGGAGATGGGGTACTGGGCCTGTCCTGGGCCTGGCCTGGCGGGTTCGTCCTCTGGTGCAGGCTGAGTGTCGCAGTGCTCACCCAGGACTGAGACTACGACGGTGTCTGCACACAGAGTCACTTCTGGCTATCAAAAAGTAGAACGAGGGCTGCAGGGGGCCCTGTCCAGCAGGCCCAGTGTCCTTGGAAGAGGAGACGAGGGCAGGAGAAGAGATGGCCAGCTGTGGGCCAACCTGGAGGCTCTGTGAGAAACCAGCCGTGCTGGTGCTTCGACCCCAGACTTCTCCCTTCCCGGACCGCGAGGTAACAGCCCTGTCTACAGTGCCGGCTGTGACGGCCCTGCCGAGGGCTTCTCAGCGCAGCAGCTTGTGGAAGCAGGTGCGGAGGGTCCATGCGACCTAGCACTCTGGTGATCTCATCTGGTCAATGTAACAAACTACTGCTTTCTCTTTTGTTACTTAATCTTTTATGGATTAAATAAAAACAATAAAAGTAAAACTCGTAGTACACACTGTCCAGGCAAAGGAAATAATAAAACTCCCCTTGTGCACAGCGGGAGAAATAAAAGCTGAAGAAAGTTCCCTGTGGTCTGGAGGAACCACTGAGCAGGCTGCTTTGCAGACTGCAGTCTCCCCCACAGCACCGTCAGATTTGTCCTGCAGGGCTCGCCCGGCAGGCAGGCGCAGGAGGCGGTCCAGTCCTCGGGTTTGCCTGTTCTTCTCATTCCTCCCACTGGCCGTTCCAGCCACAGAAACAAAGTCCCTGTGAGGGTGGATGAGCGTTTTGGTTCTGCCGTGCTGGAGAATGCTCCAGTTTATCCAGCTCCTGAAACCCTTGCTCTGAGAAAAGGAAATGCCAATACGGCAGAGTTTCAGTCCAGTTGTAAAGTGACCTTATTTCACCTCTCCTCATGGAGAAAGATGGAGGAGGGGAGTATTTCCCTCTTCTTTCTAATAAACACAACTACAAACGCAGGACGCTGTATGAGAATCAGTGCAAGAAGACTCAGGCGGAGAGGAGGAGACCAAGTGTCATGGTCCCTTCCAAGGCGCACTTCGGGGACCTCACACTTCCTACCCACTTCCAGCCTCTCCCTGCAGTGCCACAGTCAAGGCCCAGCCTCCACCCCATAGATGTTCCAGGCCTGTGTTTGTCCCGCTTATCTCCCTCACACCAGGACAGCGTCTCCCAGTGGAGCCAGGGACCTGCATTTGGTGCCTGCTCCCGGCAGGAAGGACCTTGCCCAGTCACTGTGGCTACCCCGTCTGCGCCTCCATGCACCCATCCAACAAGAGGCCTTACTGGCAGGCGGAGAAGACTCCCGGCCAGAAAGGGTGGAGGCTGATGTGCGGGACATTGCATCCTTCCTCCCATGTGAGTGCTGGCGTCCGCAGGGCCCACAGTGCCTCCTGGTGTTTGGACTCATGAAACGGGATCTAGTGACTTCCAGTGCCTTGTGTGCACCAGAGAACAGGGCACAAAGGACAGAGTAGTGGTCCCGTGAAGAGCAGTACGAAGGCAGGACTGGGCTTTGCTCACCCTTCTTCCTCTCTCAGTCACTCTGCAGATGTCAGTTGCCACCCTGAAGCATCCTACAGCACGGCTCTGGCCAGACCCTCACCGCTCCAGCCAGCCCAGTCCTCCACCCAGCATCTGGGAGGACCTGAATCCTAGTCAGCCGCATGAGTGAGCCACAAGGCAGGCACCTCTCGTCTGGAGAGGACTGCAGACCCACCAGCCCCAGCCTGCTGCTGCACCTGCAGGGCCACGCCAAGCCTGGGCTCCAACCCTCAAAGCCCCCAAGGTTTGATGTGCAGTAACAGATCAGCAATGCTGTGCGTCAGGTCTTAAACCACCTTAGAAGCCCCTTGTTCCCAGTGAAATTCTCCCGTGAACTCAAATCACGACATGAGATGATGCCCTGAATTGCTAACACCTAAGCACCCACACTGCACTCAGTCACAAAACCATCGCTGGCTGCCTTTCACTCACAGCCCACCAGGCCCCCTCTGCTTCCTCCATCTGCTTTCCTACTTTTGGTTTTGTGTAAATGGGGTTGGACTGTTGAAAACACGTCTCCTCGCCGGCGCCTCCTACCATGTTGCCAGCTGTCAATCACAGAGTGTCCTTTGTTCCCAGCTGATGGGTTGCTGTGTGTGGGTCCCCAGGACAAGGTGGGGCCTGAGTCACTCAGGCCTGGCTCTCTGAAGCCTCCGGGATGAGAGTGTGGGCGGCAGTCAAGGACCAACAAAGGCAGGAGAAGCCCTGCTCTCTGCGGGCGGGCAGAGCACACAGGAAGCCACGATTCTCTTCTCATTGTGTCCCCGACTGGGAGCTCCAACTGCCCTTTTCACCAGCTTTCTAGTCCATGCTCTGCCCTCGTTCTGGGCCACTTCCTGTGTGCAGTCCTGGTCCCAGTGGAAAGGTACCAGTGTCCTTGCTGTCCTTTGTGTCTCTGCTGCCTGGGATCCACACCTAACAGATGACAAATCACAAGAGACAGGTGGAGGGAGCTTAGTCACCTTAAAAGCTGCCTTGCAAACAGTGTTTTCGCAGACACTTGGCTTTTGAATTATATCAGATATAGGTAACACAAAATTTACCTTCTTACCACTTTCCAGCATCCAGTTCACTGGCAATCAGTACATTACTGCTGTGGTGCCGTCACCACCACCACCCACCCCTGGGACCCTTGCTGCCTTCTCACAACACCTCCGCTCTGCACCCCCAGAAAAAAAACTTCGGGTTTTCCCTCCTGCCGGCAGCCCCTGGCTGACTTCCTGAATCTGGCTGATCCAGGTAACTGGGAGAAGGGGACGGCACACAGTGCGTGCCCTTTCGGGGCTGGGTCGTCTCACCCAGCGCAGTGCCTCGAGGGCTCGTCCACTCTGTGGCACCATCAGAACCCCCTGCACGCAGCTACTGCGTTTTGTTCATCCCTGCATCGGTGGGCACTTCGACTGCTCTCACCTTCCGCTTTTGGCAATAATGGATACTGGTTTTCTCACGGAGGGCTGAAGCAGAAGCAGGGAGGACTCGTTCAGCTCCGCTGTCCCTCCAGCGCTCACTGCTGGCCCAGGAAGTGCAGTAACACATGCAGGTCCTTTGGGAGATGAACTCAGTTCGATTTTTCGCTTCTGCGTCCTCCTCTTTGTCTCTTCCTCTTCTCCCTCTCGCACACCAGCCCGTGACTGAGCTGGGTGTCAGGGACAGAGACCATGCATAGCACGCAGTGCCACACGCTCTCCCACCACGCAGTGGGGCTCCAAGAGCAAGGCATGGCCCACTTCAGGGAGGGGAGGCTGGTCAGAAACAGCAGGTCCTGGTAGGCACAGCCTGTGGCCTGACCCGAAAGGGCCTGTACTAGTCACTTTCCTGTCACTGGGACAAAATATCAACACCATTCATTTAAAGGAGGAGAGGTTTGTTTGAGTCACAGCTGGCTCCGAGGCAGAACTAGCATGGTGGAAGGATGGCAGAGGGGAGTGGCTCATCCCACGGTAGCCAGGAAGCAGAGGAGGAGGGCAGGGGCAGAAGTACGGGTGCACCCTTCCATGCCACACCACGACACACCTCCAGCCAGGTGCCACCTCCCGCCAGCACCTCTGAGTCCTGAACGCATCAAGGAAGCCAATCTCCTTCCACACAGGAGGCTTCTGGGGACATTTTAGATCCAACCCACAATAGAGGCCAAGTTCAGGTGCTTTGCAATGGTTTGGGAGTCAGTGTGGGCTGGGTAGGAAATCAGACCGTGTGGGGTGGTCCAAGGGGGACGGGGACACGGGGCCAGGTAGAAAGGGAAACGTGGCCACCTCAGAGGGGCCCTGCCTGCCTTGTGAATGTAGCCCGCTGAGATTAGATCGAGTCATTTAAACTGTTGCTCACAGGACTCCAAATGTGAAGCCCTGAACATAAGGTAGAAGCAGCTAAGACCCCATTGCTCAGTTCCGCACTAAAGTCCATCATACATAACAGCAGGACGAGCCATCCTTGTCCTGCCTGATTGGCATGGCCACGTGAACCCTGCTGGGGCTGGATCTGGACCAGAAACACGCCCATAACAGAAAGCCTGGTAAACAGCCCACTGTGTACTGAGCAATACCACACCGCGACCGACTTCTCAGTTTTGACAAATGCACATGGGAATAAAGCGGAGGAACCATGGAAGGACCTAGGAGAGCTCTCAGGAATGTCTTTGCAACTTGTCTGTTCAATTTCAACTTACTCCAAAATG
Organism: Dolichotis patagonum; assembly: GCA_004027295.1. Taxonomy (NCBI): domain Eukaryota; kingdom Metazoa; phylum Chordata; class Mammalia; order Rodentia; family Caviidae; genus Dolichotis; species Dolichotis patagonum. The sequence continues at coordinate 49,507 of PVJX010007317.1, read as the reverse complement.
AAGCTTATTTTAAAAATTGAAGCCTCACGCATCCATGATCTTCTCCTTTAATCAAATCAGTATTTCCCCCTTTCCTGTTTTTTGCTCAAAGCACTATTCACATTCGTTTTTATACATTAAAAAAGATTCTAAATATACATTATAGTTGATCATTATAATTAACATTTTACTTATGTTTCTCAGTTTTCATTTCCCCTCTCCTTCTACTGCCTTCACGGAGCCAATAATCATGTCCTGGTATATATCCTACATCTGGCACCAACAGTCCCCCAGACACACATGCCCACATCTGAAAGGTGGCAAACGCCTGTCTTTATTGAGTTCTGGAAAACAGGGAACCTATTTGCATGTCTGTGAATTTCCTTTCTCTTTAGCGTGGACATCGCTACAGTCCAATGGGTGCAGAACAGCTCAATTTGTTTGCTACGTGAATGATATTCTGTATTAGGCATGTGGCCAATTCTTCAAACACCTCCCTGCAGATGGAAGGTAGAATTTTGTTCTGGAACTCATCGTTATATCTAACACAGGTGAGTCAGTCAGAGCTTTGGTGCTGTAATGCATACCTGAGACAATCAGCTTACAAAAGGGGAAGGTTTATTTCGATTCAGTGCTGAAGGTTTCAGTCTATAACTGATTCAGGTTTTGATGCTTTGGGTCTGTGGCAGCATAGTACATCACGGTGGGAGCATGGGCGTAGGAATACCCATCATATGGAGGAAGAAGGGAAAGGAAGAGACCGAGGCTCCCAAGCCCCCTTGAAGATTATGCCCTTTGTGACTTGAAACCCTTCTCTATGTTCCACCTCTTAAAGATTTCACCACCTCTTAAAGCACATAAGCTGGGGACCAAGATTTTAGGGGGCATGACTTTGTGGGGGGCAGTCTACATCTGTCTTGGTTACTTTTCTCTCACTGCTAAGACAAAACATCCAGCACCCAAAATTAAGGAAGGAAAGGTTTATGTAGTTCACAGTTTGTGGAGGTTTCAGTCAATAGTCAGGTGGTTCCAAGGTGGGGTGGCATGGCACAGGGGCAGCACTTCAAGGCAGCAGAAGACAGCAAAGCAGCCGGAGCAGAAGAGGGGAGAACAAGCCTCTTCTCCTCCCTTGTTATACACAGGCCACCCCCCCTCCAGGGTGGGTGTCGCAGTCACAGAATCTCCCTGCCCTCCTCTTGCACAGGATGAGGGTGTTTATAAAGACTCCTTCCTCCCTGCTGAGTCTCTTAGTTAAACTTCTAAACTTCTCACTTGACACAATGTATCAACCAGAACAATCCACCCCTTGTCAACTTGGCAACCAGACACATTTCTTAAATCAACCTGCAGATACAAAGCCATGCTTATTCTTTCCATTTTACATCTTGAACATTATAACACAGGGTTAACAATCTTTAAGAACCAGCATTAAGTGTATCAACATGATATTACATAAGAACCATAACATTTTGCCCCTGGTCCTCCAAAGACTCACATACATCCCTTTATGCCAAAGGCATTTAGTCTACCTTTAAGAGTTGCAAAAATCTTAATAGCTTCAGCATTGCTGGAAAGTCCAGGTTCCAAATCTCTTCTGAGATTTAAGGCAAACTCTCATTTGCAAACCTCTATACAAATGAAAACAAATTTAAACACATCCAACATACAGAAGTACAAGATAAACATTTTCATTCCAGAAGTTACGAACAGGGGAATACAAAGGACTGGGACGGAAGCAAGTCCAAAATCCAGCAGGGCAAACATTAAGTCCTAGAGTTCCACATCCAGCATCTGAAGCAATCTGGTTTTGAGCTCCAAAAAGCTTGAGTGACTTCAGCCTCGTGGCACTTGTGGTGAGTGTAATTCCTGCAGTTTCTCTCTTGGGCTGGCTTTGCTCCCTTCTTGCAGGTTTCCTTAGATGGTTGATGCTCTTGGCTTTTCCAAACTCCTGGGATCTCTACTGCTCCTTTGACTTTACACTCACAGCTTCACACCCTGCCCTCTCAGGGGCACACCGCCTGGCCTCCCAGGCCTTCTGAAATCAGGGTGGAAGCCTTTTAAACCTCAGAACTCCTACATTCTGCGTGTGCCTAAAACCGGGGCACATGAATGATGCTGAGGTCTGCTGCCAGTTGGAACAGTAGCCAGGTTTACTTCTCTCGTGGCTGTGGGGTCAAGGGCCTGGACTGCTGGGCACTCTGAGCCAGCTTTTGAGGAACAGATTCTCTGTACCACCTCCATTCTAGAACCTGGTGTGGGTGCTGCCACTCTGGACTGTGGTTCTCTGTGACTTTCTTCTCAAAGCAAAGTCTTTTACTTCTGAAGTTTTGAGGCTGAAAATGGTGGCGACCTGCCACCACTTCCTGTGGTGCCTCCAGGCCATCTTTTGCATTCTCCTGTTCCTTCTCAGCAGTGGAGATCTAGCTCTATCTTTACAGTCTGCAATTTTAGTGGAGTTTCCTTTCTGGTCAATCTTGCAACATTTTAAAACATTCTGCTGGGTTTTTTGCTCTTGATTTGCAGCATAAATCTGGCTGTAAGCCCTCAACAATAGTCATGTCACCACCTCACCATTAGATTACCTTGAAATTTCTTCTGCCAGACTAGTTAGTCCACCGCCCTTAATCTCAGTCTCAGGCAGTCCCTGGACACAAACAAAATGCAGACACACTTTTTTCCAAGCTGTAACGCACATCTGGAGTCCATCACCCGGCGCAGTCCTTCCCAGCAGAAGCCTCCTGAGCCTAGTTTTTACCAGCAGGCTTTCTATCAGCCGTCCGGTCTCCTGAGCTCTGTTCAGAATCTCCCTACAGAACAACCTAAGGCAATCCAGCTTTACTCCTTTGGGTGACATCTTCCCACAAGCCACTTCCACAGGCTCTGGAACCACATGGCCAGGTACGGTCACGGCAACGACTCCACTCCTCTAGTACCAAACTCTGTCTTGGTTACTTTTCTCTCATTGCTGAGACAAAACACCTGGCACCCAAAATGCAGGAAGGAAACGTTTATTTAGTTCACTCTTTGTAGAGGTTTCAGTCCGTAATCAGCTGGCTCCAAGGCAGGGGTGCGTGGTTCAGGGGCAACACTTCAAGGAGGCAAAAGCAACAAGAGCAAAGGCAGGGAAAACAAGGCTCTTCTCCTCCCTTATATTGTACACAAGCCCTCCTGGGCGGGCGTAGCATGCACAAAATCTCCTTGCCCTCCCCAGGATAAGGACGTCTACAGAGTAAGAACTCTGTCCCTCTGCTGAGTCTCTTAGTTAAACCTCTAAGCTCAAGTTGACACAAAGCATCAACCATAACAGCATCTTAACTCTAGTGCCATGATTGAGTTTGACTTCTACAGACTAAATGAGCAGAAGTGGACCACTGTGTGTGTGTGTGCGTCTGTCTGCACACTGAAGTATTGTGAATAACATGTGCAGTGCTCTTTCCTTTACGTCCTCACCCACATGAACTTTCTTCGTCTGATGCTTTTAAAATATGAGATACAGTTCTCTGCTCGCTTATCCCTGCTTCCATTCAAGTGTTGGTCTGACTTTAATGTGTCCCTCAGTCATCTGCCCTTGCTCCTCTGTGACTTGTCTACAAATGTGCTTTGCTATTTCATTTTTATTTTAACTATAAAATTATTGCTATGCTGCTATAATACTCCTATAAGTACTACATTTATATTTTTCCCAGGTATTCTTTGTCTTTGCCTTTTTCTGTGAATTCAAATACCAAAATATTAAAAAAAAAAAAAAAAGCCAGGTGCAGTGACCCGTACCTGTGTTTCCAGACACCTGGGACGCTGAGGGGAAGAATCCATGAGTCCCAGCAACTCAAGAGTTCAAGGCCGGTTGTTCAACACAGTGAGACTCCAATATCAGAACAGAACAAAAAGAGAAAAAAGAAAAAATTCTGCAGCCAGGTACATGTAACTTCTACTGCCAAAACTGGAGTTGGAGACCACATTGGAGGCAGATTCTCGCCCCTGCACGTGTCAAATGTGCCCCTCACCTTCTGCAGTGCACCCCAGTCATCAGCAAGACTCACCCTCGTGGTCAGTCATGGGCATTGTGCCCTGCCTGCCCTGAGCATTAAAGCCAGTCTAAACTGAGCTCCCACCTCTTGTCCAAGGCAAGGTGTCCTCAGCCATGGCAGCTCCTGGAAACCTGAGATAGGGGTGACACTGACCTTTCTCCTCCAGCATATTCTCGGTTAGCTGGGCTTAGCTGCTCCGGATATGGGCAGGGTGGGTGGGAGAGTGGAGAGGGCGAAGCCTCAGCTCGCTGACTGTATTTCAGTCCAACAGTAACGCCTGATACCTGTACGGTTGGTATATGACATATGACATATGATATATGATACATGAATGAATACGTGATTATATGACTTAGGCTTACATGCTGCATAGACTTACAATGGCCAGCGGTAGAACTGGGGGTGGAAGAATACAAACTGGCTGCCTGCACAGTGCAGAACCAGACGGTCCAGCCGAAGGGCGCAGGCCTGGAGCTCACTGCAATGGCCTGCGGGCGAGGCCCTGTTGGAAGCCTACAGGGGCTGGAGTTGAAGGTCTTACACTAATGGTGAAGACCAGAGCTCCCCTGAAGAGCAAACTAGAAGACTTCCTTCTCGTTTCCCCTTTGGATTCCTTCCGGGGTACATCCGGGCAGGACTTCCTTCCTCAGTCGTGGCCTCCCTGTCATCCGGGCTCATGCAGAGCTTTTCTCGCCTGCTGGACAGCTCTGCCTGACATCAAACTGACCAGTGACAATTAATGACCACGGAGGCAGACAACCACACTCAGATCTTCTTTCTTTCTTATTGGAATGAAACACATGTGACAAAAATTGACTTTCTTAAAGATATTAAGATGTACATCTCAGGGGACTTGAGTGTGCCCATGTTCTGTAACATTCATGCCCCGAGCCTGTCCACTTGCACAGTAGAAACTACCTCCGTCCCCACTAGATGACAGGTCCCCATGCCTCCTCTCACAGCCCCACACCCACTCTTCTGCTTTCTGTCTCCTGAGTTGTCCTGGCCTCCTTCCTCCAGGGAGTTCCTGGGGGTCTTCAGAGGGTGGCTCCTATGAAGTCCAAGTCCAGCACCATGCAGGAACAGGCCAGTCCCAACTGCAGGCACGGCCAGCACGGGGTGGCACCGAGGGCTTCTGTCTGCAATGTCATCTGCTCTAAGGACACAGCTGCTGGTGTCCGCTACTCTGCCCTCACAGAAATCTCTACGCATCTTTTGATTCTGAGCTTTCAGGAAGCTGGGGTCAGCTCCCAGCTCCAGGCTGTGTATCTGTGGTTTTCTGGGAGACACCCTCAGATCACCTTCACTTGGCAAGACTTGGGGAGGGCATGCCCAGCCCAGCAGGGGAAGGGAGGAGGCAAAGCACCTTCAAAGGCCCTCCCTGCATGCTTGTGGCTCGCCAAGGCCCGTCTCCTGTGACACAGCCCCCAGGGACAAGGCCCAGGGCAGCAGGACAAGTCCACACCCCGCCCTCGCAAGCCTGGTCTGGAAAGCTGCCCTTTCTCCAGTGTGTGGGCCCTTTGTTCTCAGCCACAGATGGAAGCCGGAAGAGCCGCCTCAGCTACCTGCTACATGGGACTTCTTCTCATTTATGGGTACGAAATGAGAACCAAGAGTCCATTCTGAGCGACACTGTGCACCGAAGGACCCAGACTGGTTTCCTACCAGGCTGAGCGTGATGTCCTCCTTGGTAGCTGAGCAGGTTCTTCCTCCGCCTCCACCACCCCTAGGTCAGCCAGCCAGTCTTCAGTGGGAATCCTGAGGGGAGATGGGCAGATCACTCCCTGGACAGTTGCTTTACACCCACTGCCCACCACTCTCCTCCCTGCTCCAAATTCCACTCTTGGTTGTATGGAGTGGAGCTTGACCTCGTCTCCCCACTGCAAAATCCCATGCTGGCGTCCCCCTGCCTCTCCCATTCAGGGGCCCAGGTAGTCCGCCGCGCTGTGCTTTCACGGGTGCACGAGGGACTGACTTCTGGCCAGATGTCCAGGGCCGTCTTCTCTCACAGAGATGTGGTGGCTGAGTGTGCAGGGGCGGCCAGCAGGACAGGAATGAGGCAGCTGCTGCGATGATCCAAGCAGGAAACAGCAGCGCCACCTGACGCCACTGGCGTCATTTAACTTCCAATCACACTGTCGTTCCTTCTCACTGGCTCTCTGATTCGAGTCCATCGGGCGAGCTTGGAAAGCGACAGAGACGGGGACCTGGAAGATAGAGTCTCTGCCTGCCCAGGATAGGCACAGCAGACAGATCAGTAGGGTGCGCCGGGACCCGCTTTACTCCGCGCCCTGTGCCTGGAGTGCTCGGAAGCCCTTGGGGCCCTGCCCCAGAACGAGTCCTCTTGCGTGCCACGTCCTCCTCTCCCCCCCCTGACTGTACAGCTTCCTTTCAGGATCCAGGTGCTCAGTGGGGGTGCACAAAGGCCAGTGTGTGACTGGGGGTAACAAATTTCACTTGGGGAATCCCAGCAGGGTCCCAGGAACACATGGACAGTCCACAGGAGGTGGTGACTGTGCCCGCACCAGGACGCTCACATACCTGCCGTCTGCACCCTAGGACACGCGTACTGAGGTCAGAGTGCAGCGAGTCTTCAGCAGTGCTCCTAAGCTTTCACAACGGACTCCAGGATTCTCTCAGCCATCTGTAACTGAAGCAAGTGTAATACAAATCTGGTGTGTGCAACAGTAGAAATAGCGATGTCTGTCTCAGTTTCTGCACAGAGACTCCATCCACCTTCAACGGAGACTTTGGAATGCTCCTTCCAGAAGGCAGTGTGATGGTGAGCACTGCAGGGGTACCCTCAGGCGGGGACTTGCAGGTGATTGGCCACGGCTGTGCCTACCCACACAAGTTGTAAGTCTGAAGCATGGGGCATTTTAGATAAACATCTGTTTTAAAAAACAAAACAACAAAAAAACCCTTCCTTTTGGTAGCTCTGACACTTTAGAGAAACTAGCTGTTTTGTGTACGCATGGGTGTGTATCTGGTATGTACGTGCATTTTTAACTATCTGCACATGTCTGTGTATGTGCCACATGCGAATATACACGGGTGTGTGCGTGCATGCGTGCACATGGGTGTATGAGCACGTGCTACATGTCTATCAGATATGTGCAGTATGTGTGTAGCCCTGCCTGGGTATATATATCCGTGCACAAGTGCCCGTATGTGCACACACGTATGTCTGTGGGAATCTGTGCATCTCCATGGATGACAGCGTGAGTGTGTGTTTTCCTAGTGGTGGTCATGTTTGTTCCTGTTCTTTTTTTGGCAACAAGTTAAGCATTGGCCTTGAGTCATCAGCTCAGTCAATAATCCAAAGTGTGAGCAGACCCGGGCGGCTCTCTCTTCTGTTCTGGCTGAGTCTCCTGTGCCCTCACTATTACTAAATGCAGCTCGCCTCCCCTGGAATATGAATGCCCTTACTGCTGACGGCCAGTGTAGTTCTGCCAAATGCCTGGAACCCAGGCCCTCAGGAGGAAGCAACGCCTCTCTCCTATGGTCGCACGGGCGAGAATCCTGGCCGTGGGCGTGCAAACCACGCACAGCCAGCCCACTGGGCCTGCGGGGCCCTCAGTGGACCCAGGCGGCCTTGCTCTGGTGTCCCAGCAGCCGGGGAGCCCTTCCACACAGAGCACCGTCTTTCTCCAATGCCCACCTGTGGACATTGCCTGGAGGACGCAGGAGGTGAGGTCTTTCTCCATCAGCGTGAGAAGACACCCTCGCAACGGGCATGCGGTTTACACAGAGACTGGTGGCAGGAGTCTCGTGCTCCTGTTTCAACCAAAGCTAGAGTTCACCGAGTCCCTTCGGCCTGGTGCCATTCTGAGAAGCAGAAGCACAGCGAACCCTTCCAGGTTGGCGTCAGCCCCGTTAGAATGTGCCAGCGAGGGTCTTCAAATTTTAAAGTGAGCAGTAAGGATTGTGGGAACGAGACAGGAGGACCTGTGGTCGTTTTCAGTCACATGCAGGTCCGAGGACATGGTGACCTCAGACATGTGGAGTAAGTATCACTCTCTGTAAAAAGTGGTTGCTTAAAGTGGAAAGGATGTTTTGCAATGAGTAAATGGCCACAGCAGACCCTCAGAACCCAAGGGCACGAAGGCCAGGACTGAACTATGGCATGACCACTAATAATCTTCACCTATAATAGTGTAAACAACAGCCAGCTCTATTGTTGCACTAGCTGTACTGTGACATCATTGGCTTTGCACTATTTGTGTCACCATGCAGCGTGATTCGCTGCCTAAGACAGGCTCTGATGTAGAGGTCAATGGTGCGGGGCTCCTGGAGTGACAGGGACCTAAGTCTACAGCTGGCTCATGACCTGCAGTCTGTGGGGCCTCAAAAAATCACCTCAGGTCTCTGAGGAACAGAACCCTACTGGCAAACAGAAGCACTGTCCTCAGAGTTTTCGGAATGATTCAGTGGGGTGAGAACGGAGGCCGTGTTGTGTGCCTTCAGTATAAGTTGTGGCACTAATCGGGATTAATGCGAATAGATACATTTGAAACGTAATACATTTGGCCCCGAGCCCAGAATGCCACTTGCAAGAATGAAAAGAGCCATGCTCTCTGCCTTCCTGGGTCTGAGTTTGACCCAGCACGAAGCCCGCACTGAGCCCTGAGTGGAACACCTCCTCTTGGAGCTTTGAACACGGTGACGGCAATCAGGTCAGCTGACTTACAGGAGGAAAAGCAGTCAGACGTGATGCTTCACTTTTCCCAGCTACGGCAGGTCCCTCGTCTGAACTCGCATGCTTCCGGGGTACTTTAGTGTCACAGAGGTGCAAGTCTGGAAGTCTTGCTGTCTAAATAGTAGTTTCCAAAGCACCGCAAGACGTCAGATTGTGAAGGTCCAGCCCAGTGCTTGTCTCGGTGGCCCGTGGCTAGCGAGCCATGAAGGAGGACCTGGCTCTTCTGTTTCATCTGTAAATGGCCTGCTCATCTGGGCGAGGGTGACAGGGACACTGGCAGGTGAGTCTGTGCAGCCGTGTACTTTGCTCCTAGACTTTAAGTACTGTGGAGCAGCCCAGCCTTGCTGGGTGCAGAGGGCAAGTGCTCACTTCACCCTGAGCCGAGGAGGCCGGGGAGGGAAAGTGCCTGCGTGAGATACGAGCTCACATTTTCCAAGGCTGTGACAGAATACTCCAGGCTCGGTTCTTTATTTTTAAAGAAATGAATGGATTCAGTTTACAGTTCTGGACGTGCACGTGTACGGCCCTGCCATGTGCTCGCTCCGGTGAGGGTCTTCTGGCTCCACACACGTGGCAGATGGCATGATGGGACATGTGCAAGGGGCAGCCAGAGGGATTAAGGAGCAGCTTCCTCTGCTGTAACAACACATTCCCTATCAGGACCATCAGGTCCTAGGGAGCCCGTGGGAACCCCTTCCGAGGATGTTAATCCCTTGATGACTGCCCCTCCAGGGCTGTTAATTGTGGTATTATTAGTCAGGGTCCCACTCCCTCAAGCCTACCATGCTGGAGACCAAGCCCAAGGCAGTGACCCCCTGGGGGACTCACTACACCTGATACCCCGACGGCCCATGGCACCCAGGATCTGCTCAGCTTTAACTCCATGTTCCTCCTGCAGCCTCTGCGCACTCTGAGTCTCTGGCGCTGTCAGTACAAGGTCAGCGCTTGGATTTTTAACAGAGGAAAAAGCAAACACAAAAGAGAAGAGCTTGGAAGAGCTGCACTAGGAGAACTCAAGAGGGCCTGGCAAGTGCGCTGCAGGGAGAGTGCTGACAGCTTCGCTCAAGGCCTCGCAGAGCTGGCTGCACGGGCAGCTTGGAGCAGTCGCCAGTGGCCTTCCCAGTCGTGTGAGGACACATCGCCCACAGAGGAAACAGCTCACTTCTTGAGTCTACCTGTGCCAGCACAGCCATGGTGGCACCTGGAAAAGGGTCTCTGCGGTGGAGACACGCAATGTGAAATGGGGAGAGCCAGCAGTGACCCAGCAGGCCAGCGTTTCTGGAGAGGAGCTGCTCCCACCAGAACCAGAGGGTGGCAGGGACTCAGTGACTCACCCCAGTGAGGTCCCTGCGGACTGAGTGCCCCCAGCCTTCGACCCCACTGTCCTCTGCAGCTCTGTTTGTGGCAGGGCAGTGGGCAGGGTCCCTGGCAACTTTAGGGTAACCGAGAGAATAGATTTCTTTGCATGATTGTGTTTGCTCTCTGCTGTTTTGATAGGAAAAACATTTTTTGCTCTACTGCCCAAGCCAAGAACTGAGTCTGTACCTCTCCAAAGGCTTCTTGTACAGCTGAGTCCCTTAAAGGTGAGTTTTAGGTAGCTAGTGACTAAAGCCTTGTGAGACCCTGGAGGCCATCCCTGGAGAATGTCTTTCTCAGGGACAGAATCGCTCCTAACCCACCCAGGGGCGCAGAGCGGCTTTCCGAAGGCTGGTTTGCGGCAGTCACGGGTGTCTGGTCTCGGTCCACACAGGGCTGCAGACTGTGGGCAGCACACAGAGCCCCTCACCGTGGTCCAGTACGATAGGAACAAAACTGGCCACAGCCACGTCCAGGAGCCACTGAGCACCTGCCCTGCCTGCAGGCTGCGTGGGCCAGGTCAGGCAGGCTGGATGAAGCAACATGACCTCCACAGTCCCGAGCAGCCCTGCAATCTAAGGACACAAACACGGCCCGGAGCGGCACAAAGGTGATTTCTGTCTGCTGTGCAAACAGGCGGCCGGCGATCACCCTCTGCGCTCGGTGAGCGAGGTCGTCCCAGGGGCTGAGCAGCGCTTTGAGGTTCCCAGCAGCCCACCCTAACAAGCCCGGATTCCCAGGCCAGGGGCGCGAGCCCTCCTGGGAAGGTGGCCACCAGGCAGGAGAAGAAAGTGCACCTTGGACTCCTCGCCGCATGGGAGAGCCGCTGGATTGACTTCCTGCAGCGGTTTCCATTATTAAAGTAATCTTGACAAACACAAAATTGAAAATAAAGCCAGAGTTGTGCAACGGTGAAATGCTGACAGCCAGGCTTTTTCCTTGCAGACGCTTTTAGTCTGGGTGCATCTCACAAATATTTACTAAGCGCCTTGAGTACAGATAGCGAGATGTGATTTCCTACCCTTGAGGAACACGCGGCCTGATGAGGACACGGATGCATAAACAAACAATTTCAACACAGTGTCGAGGGTGTGACGAACGCAAACACACATGAGGCACAGTGAGGACGCAAGGAGGACCCTGGGTCTGCCCACGAGCAGGGGCTTCAGGGACAGCTGCACTCGGGAGGGACAGTGAGTCCCAGCAGCCAAGGGCCGGGAGATTCCAGGCAGTGGCTCAGGATGACCCAGGCCGTGGTCACTTACACCGAGCGCGCTGGACACTCCCTGCTTGGGGGAGCAACAAGAGGCGGGACACCCTGTGCATGGATCTGAGCGGGTGGTAAAGGGTCAGCCAGGCCCCTCGCTCCTCCAGGCCGGCACCAAGCGGCAGAAATGGGTTGTGATGCACAGCCGCAACTGCCATTTTTCTGTTCACTTATTTTTGTAATGGTGAATTTTCTAGAAGTCATGTTAAAGATGGAACTATTTCATAATAAAAGTGATCTTATATAACACTGTCAAAGATCAACACGTCAGTATCAAAAAAGTGTTCACGGGCTAATGCCCGTTCTTTCTTTCAGGCTGAGTGTGCAGTGTTGAGAGTGCATTTTACATGCGCAGTGTATGTACCTCAGCTCAGAGGAGTCACTCTGCTCCCCCGGGCCCGGACACCGTCTAGTAGCTCCAGGAACTGTCCGACACCCACCGTCCACATTCTGTCCACCGCTGGGCTGAGCTCCATCCTCGCCGATGCTTTTTTTCCAAAAGGCAGGTAGTTTGTCTCCACTGCCTAAAGGCACCTTCCTCATTTAGACCTCAACAAGCCATGGGCCAGTCAGGTGTCTTAATGCCTAACTCCCAATTCTTTGATTTCCAGGGTCTGGAGGACAGAGGGGAGTGTGGGACAATTTGCATTTCAGTAAACACAGCTTCTTCAGAACGAGCCTGAACCCTCTTCCCACCCAGTGCCTCCCAACCCCGCTAATTACCCTCCCTCCCTCCCTCCCTGCAAAGGAGCAGCACCAGCACCTGCTAATGGCAGCCTGGGAGTGAGGTTGTTTTGACCGACTTAAAGCAGAGCTGTTACGTAACTCACACGGGCCATCCGGGGATCTGGGTTTATGCAACCTGTTTTCCGAGGAAAGCAGTTTAAGCCCTCAAATCAGGCCAGAAGTGGGCCAGGTGCTAGAAGCGAGAGTGTAATCTGGGACTGAAACGCCTGCTTTCCAATACCCGGGATCCCTCGCTGTCCTTTCCGGGGCACAGAGCATGGAGGAAGGACGTTAGCAGCCCCCGCGGCGTGCTGGCCCTGCCAGCTTGCCCTCCCTGAGGACGCGTGCTGCGCTCCACCCAGCCCTGGCTTGGGGTTTGGCAGCGGCGGAAGCCACCTCCCAGGTCTGCAGTTCGCTCCCGAGCACCCGTGCAGGCTCACACCGGTTTACGCAGCTCCCACCCGGGCACCGAAGGCGTTTGGCTCCTCTCCAAAGCTCAGTTTTGACAACTGCACAGTGGTGTTTGCAGGTGAGATAAGGTCACACCTGCTGGCTCCACTCTGGAGCGGAGATGCCACTCCAGGATGCGCACTCTGACGCCATCCGCACCAGGCACCAGAGGCCGGGACGGGCGAGCTCCGCGGCTGCCATAAACCCATGAAACAGAGGGAGGCTGTGCCACCTACACTGGCTGCCCTGCCACAGCGGCAGGTGCCACCCGACCGTCGGCCACAGCCACGAGTTTCACCACGGGACAACCTCCCTGCTCGGCTAGCGTCACCTCTGGCGCAGGTATAGGAAAGATGCACCCGCCGCTAAAGTGGGGGTGAGCCTGTGAATACAGTGAACCCTCACTCCCACGACTTGTCCTTTTCACTCTATGCTTTTCACTTTGCCAAGTCTGTGCAGGAAAAGCTTGGAGCTCACGGTCCTCACCTGGGTACAGTAGGAGAGGAGGGGTATCCCAGATGTCCCTGATTGCACTTAAAATTTAAAATTCGGATTCTGTGTATTTATGGGATACCGTGTGACAACACACAGATGTGAAGTATGATCACAGTAGTTAATACGTCTCTCCCAACAAATATTTAAAACTATATTGATTAATATGCAATAGTTACACACAGGGGTCTTCACACTGTCATAGCTGCCTCCATGTCCTGAATGGATTCAAACTTCTTACCTCGCCTGATCATTTTGACTTTGGAGAAGAGCCGGAAGTCACACTGTGTCCCACCGGGTGAGTGAGGTGGCTGAGGACACAGCGTAACACTTGTACGGCTGGCCTTTCTGGTGGATGGTACTTGGCAGCATCAGTATTCACTGTCTTTTTATCATAACTTGTAAAGACACTCGTGGAAGAGGACCGCTTCGGAAGTGTGAAGAATGACGGGATAGGTGTTCAAAGAAGGGGGTGGGGAGGATTTTGAAAGCAATGAATGGCAAACGTGTCTTTAATAAGTGCTGTAGTCAGGGGTTGTGAGGAGAACAATTAGAATCAGGACATGGAGTTTATAATATTATTATGTGATGGTCACCCAGAGTTAACACAAGCAAATGCAGGAAATCTGTCCACAACACCAATGACATAGAATATTCAGCCAAGGGCCTGACTCCCACAGCAATGTCCTGTATGAGTCCAGATAAAGACCCAGAGCCCATGACAATGCCTCCCACGAGGCCAACTGGAGGTCTAGAGCCCACAACAAGGACTCATGCAAGTCTCTTTTACGGATCCATGCTGGGAAGGCCCAAAGGTCAGCGGTGGAAACCAGGAAGTCTATGCCAGCAGGGTGAAGGAGCTGTGCTGATAGGCTGAGGGTTCTACGCTGGAGCCAAGAAGTCACACTCACAACAAAGACTAGGGCTGTCCTGAAAGCACCACAGCCATCCTCAGCGACATGGAGGCCCCGAGGTCAGAGGAGGCTTGTCCTCTGACAACAAGCACAGTGCGTGCCAGGAAGCCAGTGTGACGAGTTCATCCTGGAGACCAAGCGGCACGCGTCTTCCCCTCCGGAGCCAGGAACGAATGCTCGATGTGAGGACTAGAGCTTCTCCAGGAGAACCAACAGCTCAAACAGCAACACGTAGGAGAATCCACAGTGCCTCAATGCCTCCTTCTCCTTCTCCACATATCTTATTTATGCCGGCAACTTTCCTCAGGTAGAACATCCACGCTCAGCGCTATGCTGAGGTAATCCAGCTGGTGTTAAGTTGACCACCAGATTTTAATCCATAACAATAAGTTTTATTGAAAAATTGAAGCGTTCACCCTCTATTCCAATCCCACCTCACACCCACGGCAGCGGCTGGGTGAAAGGACAGCCTGACCCCGGCACTGCTGAAGAAAAGCCTATTCCTGCTCTTGTGAAGGAGCAGTGCAGCAGACTGCGTTCCGGCAGGCTACCCGAGTAGGGTCTAACACTGGGAGGGAGAGGCTTGTCGGATTCGGGATGCAACAAAATACAAAATACAGTGGGACTCTATAGCCAAGAAGCAGGGTGGGGTGGGTGCATTAAAGTAACTAAGAGGAGTCGCAGGGGGTGAGACGACGCCGGCCGTGGCTGAGTCCCTTGGCCAGATTCTTGTTAAAGCCTGGGGGGGGGGGTTGGCTCTGGGAGCGAATGAGGAGGGACAGACAGGGAAGGTGACCAGACCCTGAGCCAGGCAGGTTTCTTACTAAAGTTGGGCTCCACGAGAGCTCAGAGGAAGCCCAGGTTTAGGCCACATCTAGCTGAGGGGGTCCAGGATCTGAGATCACTTCCAGTCGGCCGGCAGACCCTTTTCAGCACCTGGCCGGCAGTCACTTGTGGTCAGCAGGCACCGCCCCGCCCCACCCTGCACACCTGCTGTGAGCACTCCCCTGGGGGTCTTCAGTGGCCCCACAGCCTGGCTTCAGGGTCTCTCCTCTCTTAACTGGCTCCCTTCCCATTTCGGAACATCTTGCACTAATCCTTCTCGCAGCCTCACTGGACACCAGAATGCGGCTCTCAAGGGGAAGATGTTCGCTTGAAGCCACTTCCAACTGGGAGGAGCGAGACTGCATCAAGGCTCGCGAAGCACATGTGCACTTCAGGGGACAAGGAGCGTCCAGATGACCGTAGGCTTAGCCATTGCATGGTCTGGTAGGTCAGAGCCTGGTGAAGTTGGTGGAGGGAGAGGGAAGAAGCCCAGGGAGGTGAGACAGGGCAATATGGGGAGCCAAAGCCCAGGCACAGCCCTGAGGAGGCGTGTGGCTTCCGTCAGGGGCTCACAGGTGTGAGGAAGAACCTTCCTCCACTCCCAGCCCTCTCGCAGGCGCTCTTGGGAACGCCATGAATGCAGGACACACCCATGTGTACTCAGTCTTAAATGAACCCTGCTGACTTTGTGTAGAGGCTGCAGGGCAGGGTTTTGGCAAGATGTTTACCCCAGATGGTTAAAATAGATAATCATTAATAAAAGGACTCTTGACTGGGCAAAGGGGATGCAAGCAATAATCATGGAGGACTGAGCAACAGCAGGAAGGAAACCTGGAGAGAGGGAGGAAAGGCTGGAAGTTAGAGATGCAGATCTACAAGAGAACATGGTGGATGCCGTGAGTGACGAGGAGACACCTATTTGGTTCCTAAAGCTACCACTGAAACCTCTCTGGCAACCCTAAGGATTGGCTTTGCAGTCCTGTTTGTTCTTGTTTTCTCCACCCTGTATTGAAGCCTGAGGTTGCAAATCCAGAGGAGAAATGTGTGGATGCAGCTGCTGCCCACACTGACAGGACTCAGATGGTGGCCTTGTGCTAGAGCTGCCGCGGGCTGTGCCCAAGGTTGGCCGCCGAACTTGACACCTGAAAGAAGGTGATGCTGACCTGCCCCTGCTGGTTTCTTGCAAGTAACCTTTGCTCCGGCCGTTTAGAAAAGCAAGGGGAAATTAGCAGTTTGTGCTCAAAGATTAAGAGCTCCTGCCTGCAGATTGACACTAGACTGACGATCAGCCCACCTGGGAAATTTCCAGCGGTGCCACAGCTACCTGGTAATGCCACCTCTGTCTGCAAGGCTGTGGGTCTGCATTTCACATAGAGAAGTAACTGCCACAGCATGGTGCTGGAAAGAGTGATCCTAAAGGACCAGTGACAGAGCAATGCAGAACGCGTCCATTCGTGACCACAGCACAAGGGGAGCCAGTCCCTCTGCAGCACCACAGACCCCGGTTTCTGTCTGGACTGAAGACAGGACCCGTGTGCTGGGCCCAGTCTCTGCTGCTTTCCTGCCCTGCCGTTTCATCTGCAGCAGGCAAACCTGCTTGACCACCTCAGACACAGCGAAGTGGGAGGATGACAAGGAGAGGGCAGGAGCATTCCAGCAGGGGGAAACGCGGCCTGGGGCACCCGGAATCCAGATCTAAGTCCTGGAGAGAGACTTCTCTTGTGACTTCCCTCTCTTTCCTTGGCTCGGATTCCACCCTGAAACCCTGCTTCTGTCTGGACACCTGTCCCAGGACACGCAGGAGGAAGCACGTTCCAAGCCACCATACAATGGCAATGCAAGAGTCTGATGAGTGGGTGGAGGTGTCAGCTGCTCAAGGAAGAATCTTCCAGAATCTTCTAGACTCAGATGAGTGAGGTGGTTTAGGGGGAGAAAGGTTTCCAGGTGGGGTCATCTTCCTCTTGTCCTGAAACCCCCACCTCATGAGTAGATTCATGACACAACGTCCCGCCAGGACACCTTGTTCCAAAGACACTGTGACGGGGACCCGGGAGATTTACAAGATCAACTTCTCACCCCCGATATGGCCACATGCCCTCACACTGGAGAGAAGCAGAAATAAAACCTGTCAAACTTACATGAATCCAAAGAGAAATGGAACAGGCGATTGTGGCTGCCACCAGGGTTTCCGTCTGGAGCTCCAGCAACTGAGGTCGCAGCAGTTTGTCAAGCACAGCACACACCCTCACTGTCAGGCAGAACTCTCTGCTGGGCACAGTCAGCACCCAGCTGGCCAAGCCAAGGCTCCACCCCGGGAGGAGAAGCGAGTGGACGTCAGAAGTCATCGACAAAGCCAGGCACTTGGTAAGTCACCGTGAACAGTGGCTGTGTTACTGGAATTGTAAGTGTTACTAGAACAGGCACGGGGTGTGGTGGTGTGCATGGTCACGCAGTGCACCTGTCTGCTTGGACACTGAAACAAAATACCAGAGGATGAGGGAAAGCCTCAAGCAGCAGAGAGTTACTGTGTCTCTGAGGCTGGGCAGTCCAAGACCAAGGTGCCGGCAAGGGAGAAGGTGGGTTCCATTCTAAGGCCTTTTCCTGGGCTTATAGGCAGGTGTCACCTTGTGGTGTGTTCACAGGACCTCTTCAGAGTGTGTGTGTGTGTGTGTGTGTGTGTGTGTGTGTATGTGTGTGTGTGTGGAGGGGGAGGGCAAACCTCCTGTGGTAAGGACATTTGCTCACCAGTTTGGGTGTCACCTTTACAACCTAATGTAGCTGCAGTTTCTTTCACAAAAGCCTTCTTTCCAGATATAGCTGCGTTGGGAGGCAGGGGTTCACCGTGTGGATTTTCAAAGTGGGCACAACATTGGGGGCCTAACACGCAGGCGCAGTTCAGTAGCACTGCCCTATGTCATCCACACTGGATAAGCTCTGCCTCCAGACAGTGCCATTCGATCCACAGTTTATTTCTGGAGCTCCAGGTCACCGAGGCAGCTGCCACTAGAGAAAATTGTCTTTGAGAAAATCTCAGCAGAGATGGGATTCTGTGGAGGCTGCCAACCAGATTTTGATTCCAGACCATCTCTGAAACATGTCAAAGGCTGTAAGGAGAAATACGTGGGAAGTGTATTTCAGTGGAATTACTGCCACTGTGTAAGTGACACTGCCACCCGTGGTTTCTGGACCGGTGCAAGGCTTGCTGTGCCCGCCGAAGCCTTTGACTGGGAGGAGGAATGTGGTGATGGCAGGGCCCTGCCAGGACCTGGCAATCGAGGTGCCCTGCCTCTCACTTGCCCACTAGAATTGAAAAATTTCCCAGGCAAGACAAAGCTGAAGCCAAATGTACACATTTGTTCCCTTGAAAATATTTCACGCTCGTGCTGGGGGTGGTATTCAGCGATGGGAAAGGAAAAAGCCTTCGCTCCTGTTCTTCAGCTGTTTCCACAAGGTCATCAGGGCTGTGTTCCCTGAAGGTGTGTGCCCAGAGAGAGGCTTTCTGCAACCTGACTGCCGTACTCAGTGGTGAGCGCTTGCTCCCTGGGTCTTAGCACGCTGACACCTTAACCCGTGCCTCCTCCTGCACACCAGCCACCAGGCTTTCCCTAGGCACGTGGGAAAAAGCAACTCGTTCAACTTCTGTCCAGTGGAAGCCCTGGACGAGGGTCGGACCAACACTAGCTCCAAGCTAGGCGGGGACCTGCAGTACATGATGGTCCTTACGAATCCCACCACGGGTCCCAAGAGAGCAGGGAGACCAGTAGGCGTCTCCTGGCAGCACCCAGGATGTGAGCTGTGCACCCCACCCCACAGCATCTTTGCAGGCCATGGAGGTGGGTGCTGACCATGTGGCCTTGTGTGTTCCTGGGGATTAATTACACGAAGCCGCTTCAAGAGGAAATGGATCTCTTCCTTCTCTGAGGCATTTTGGCTTCCTAACTAATTTGTCTTCCCAATTTTTTCATTTAAAGAAAGAAAGAAAAGAAAATTTTAAAAACAAAAAGAAAAAAAGTAGAATAATACAGAATTCAAAAAAATTAATATCATAAAATCGCTAGTTGATATATTGCATATTGTCATCTTAACAATAGTTGTTAAAGTTACAAAATCAAAGTATAAAAAGTGGCTAGACACTCAAATATTGACAGTGCAAGCCCTTCCATCCAATGATCTAACAGAAATTCAGTAATATGGTCATCTATCTTACATACTATACATACCGTTATACCCGTTAGAGCACTTTCCTTCCCTTTCACTTTCACAATATCTCTTATACTTTTTGGATCCCATTATTCTGTCAGTTCTTATTATTTTTATACTAGAGAGACAATGTGATATTTACTCATGTGAGTCTTATTTATTTCACTACTGAGGATAGTCTCAAGTTGCCTCCATTTACCTATAAAAGCCTCAAGATCATCCTTTTTTATAACTGAATAGTATTCCATCGTATAAAAATACCACCTGTTTTTTCATCCACTCTGCAGTTGATGGGCATTTTGGTTGTTCCAAGATTTAGCTATCACAAACTGTGCTGCTATGAACATGAGTACACATATATCACTGTGACATGACCTTTTCAATTTTTCTGGGAAAATACTCAGGAGGGGAATATCCAGATTGAATAGAACTTCCAATCCTAGTTTTTTGAGGAATCTCCATACTGATTTCCACAGTAGTTGCACCAGTCTGCACTCCCACCAACAGTGGAGAAGTGTTCCTTTTTCCCTGCAGCCTCACCAATATTTGTTATCAGTTGTTTTCTTGATGGCAGTCATTCTTTCTGGAGTGAGATGAAATCTCAATGCTGTTTTAATTTGCATTTCTCGAATGACCAGTGATGGTGGACATTTCTTCATATATTTATTTGCCATTTGTATATCTTCATCTGATAACTGTGTGTTCTTCTCTGATGCCCACTTTTGGAGAGGGTCTTTGAATTTGGGGGTTTGATGTTTTTCAATTTTTTATATGTTCTAGATATAAGTTCTTTTTCTGAGGGATTGTTGGCTAAAATTCTTTCCCATTCTGTGGGTTTTCTTTTCACTTTGTTGGTGATTTCTTTTGAAATACAAAAGCATTTTAGTAATATGAGATCCCAGTTGTTGATTCTTTGAAATATTTCCTGTGTGGTTTGCATTTTATTCATGAATTCTCTCCCTACTTCTATGTCTCCAAGATTTTTAGCTACCTTGTCCTCCACTAGATTTAGTGTTTCAGTTTTAATATTTAGATCCTTGATCCATTTTGACTTTAGTTTAGTGTATGGTGATAGGCATGGGTCTATTTTCAGTCTTGGGCACGTGGAGAGCCAATTTTTCCAACACCATTTATTAAAGAGGCTTTTTTCTGGTGAACATGTTTAGCTCCCTTGTCAAATATAAGCTGGCTGAGTGTCTTTGTAGTAGTGTTTGCATCTTCTAATCTGTTCCATTGATCCTCGGGTCTATTTCTTTGCCAGTACCATGCTGATTTTATGACTGTGGCTTTGTAGTATAGTTTCAAGTTGGGAATTGAGATGCCTCCTGTCTTGCCTTTGTTGCCCAGAATTGCCTTTGCTATTCTAGGTTTCTTCTGTTTCCAGATGAATTTTATGAATATTTTCTCTAGATCTGTAGGGTATGTTAATGGTATTTTGATTGGAATTGCATTGAATCTGTATAACAGTTTTGGGCCATTTTCACAATGTTGGTTCTTTCTAACCAAGAGCAAGGAATATCCTTTCATTTTCTAATATCCTCTTCAATCTCCTTTTTTAGAGTAGCATAATTTTCACATATAGGTCTTTTATGTTCTTGGTTAGGTTGATTCCTAAGTATTTCATTTTTTAAGATGGTATTGTGAAAGGCGATGTTTCCATAATTTCTCTGTCATGGAGTTTTTTGTTTGTGTACAGAAATGCTATTGATCCTAACTACTTTGGACTCTATTTGGATTGCATGTGCCCACCTTGGTTGCCTGCTCTGCTGACCCCTCAGACTGTCCTCAAGAAGTCCCACTGCTGGGAGGCACCACTAGGGCTTTGCTCACCCCAGCCATTCAAACTTGAGAGTTCTTCCCCTCCCCAGAAGAACAGAAGACCAGTAAGTCACTAGGAACATCGAAGCCTCCAAAAGCTTGTGCATAACGTTATCGGTTTTTACCACTTGTAACAGTGTCCACAGAACAGTGCTTGTTGTTTGTGCAAACACATCACCACTAGCTCTTTAGGAAGCCGTTCACCTGGGCACTCAGCAGCTCGCTGTGAATATTCCTGGTGGAGGACACAAAAACAGGACCAACCTAAAATCGAAGCTCTGGTAAGCATTCTGGACATCATCGACCTGAGGGATCAGCCTGCAGAGGGGAATTAAGCCTGGTGGACCAAGTCCTGGCCCTGAGGTGACTCAGAAGCCTTTCTCCTTTCCCTCGGAGAAAGCGCCAGAAGGCACACAATTCAGTGAGAAGTTTTTCACTGTATGTTTCATAGGTGTGTCCTCACAGTGAATTTCATTCATTTTACAGTTAATAGGCATTAATAATTGTAATAAACATGTAAAATAAGGTTTACATAAAACTTTGCATAAAAGCGTGAAAGACAAGTCTTATAATTTTGTTTCCCAACTTGATAAGAGAAGCGAATCCCTAGAGCACAAATGCTTTTCTGATCAGGGAAGTCCTCGGCCCTTTGCGGAACCCAGTCTCTGATCACATGAGGACATGCAGGTGCCAGGTGCGGCCGGCCCTCCGACCAGCCTGCACTGTCCTCTGCTGATGAGGTGAGCGTAGGCTTCTCTGCAGCAGGTCCCGGGGTGTCACGGCTGTTGTGTGATGTAAAACCCTCTCCAATTACCCCAGGCCAACAGAGCTGTTTATCCTGCTGGCCAGCACATCTGAGTGCATTTGCCTCTGTCACCTGTGACATCCTCTGAACCACAGTCCCAGGTACATACATGCAGCTGGCTGCGTCACAGGCTCGCAACACCCTTCAGCTGCCGTGAGATTCCTGATCAGCCGGCGAGTCAGGCATCTTGCCCACAGATTCATGTACATTCTTGATTATGCTACTTCCTCCTCCACACTAAGTAGATTTCCAACTAAACTACCCAAAGTTGACCCTTGAGAGAAAGGCCACTCTCTTGTGTCTTTAGGGCCACCCTGAGTGCAGTTGTAGTATAGGTTAGTCCACCTTTCACTTGAATCCTTACACCAAGAAAAACTATTCGTGAACCAAATTTCCCCTCTGTGGACTGGGACCCCTGGGACCCCTGGGACCCCTATCTGGCCTCAGCTGTGAGCCAAGGAAGGGGCATGGAGCCACCAGGGTTGGCATCTGAGTTGCATGCTGATGATGTTTCCTTCGCCCCCTGGCCCAACATATCCCAGTGCCAGCAGTGCCACCGTTTTTTGTCTTACAGTGGATTGCTGTCTGGCCCACCCAGCCTTCGCCTTGGTGACTCTGTCAGACCTGAGCTCATGAGGGACAGTACTGCCACAGTCAGGCACCCTGCCTCTGCTGGGCCACAAGTGTTACAGAGGTAGTCTACGCGCGCTGCACAGTTCTCACTGTACCTGGGATGCTCTGACTCCAGAACTGCAGGGATCTGTTTCGTGATTCCTTCCTCGAAGACTGACATATGCTGCGTGAGATGTCTTTTCCCACCACTGAAAGAGCTGGCACCATCTTCACAGAGGGTCGTGTGGCAAAGATCCAAGATGTCTGTACTTTGCTCCATACCCACTGCACAGCCCTTGTAGGCCTGGGCCTCCCTCAGAGCTGGTGGCTTTGGTGTCACTCACATACAGTTCAGACACAGATCATGCACAGATGTGGCACATGCTGTACCAGAAACCCTGAGGACTCCCAGACATTCGTAGCTCTGAGGAGACCAAGCCCCCATCACGTGCGTATGCGTGAGGTCTTGACGTATCCCGGGCCATCTGGAAGCCTGGGTCTCCATTAGGTTTCCCTCCTCTAGCTCCTATCTTGCAAGATCTTCAGCATACTGTGCGCTTCTCACTTGTCAAGACCAGCGAATGCATTACTGACAGAGTATACCAGTGTGAAACTCTGCAAAATGTGTACGTGGGCCATGTCCCTCGGGCCTGTGCTATGGCAGAGCAGGAGAGGGTTAGCAGAGTCACAGGAAAGCATCACTTCTGTGTCCTGTGTCTATCCTGGGTTGATGGGAATTCCTGGTAACCTTCCCCATCGGATGGAAAAACAAGGCATTCACTAGAACGAGGGCTGTGTGTCCTGTCCCTGAAGCTACGTGAACCTGTTTAAGGACAAACGACACATCTAAGGAAGCTATTTTAAGTGGTGGAATGTGACATATTACTCTCTCATCCTGGGGATGATCTGGTGTTCACAGGGCACAGGGTGGGGAATGAAATGGAGCCAGGATGACCACTACTGTGCACCTTCTAGGTCTCTAAAGGAGACGTGAAGCTGGCATTCTCCCCAGGACTGTGTTATTTGCTGTCTTGAACAAAGCAGAAGTGATGAGTTAGAGAGGTTTCTACTCAGCCAGCCTCAGCGTGAGAGCTTTCCCACCACCGTGTCTCCCACCGCGTGTCTGTCATACACTCACCAGACGGGTCCACAGCCCGGCGGGCCGGCCTGAGAATGACTGGCCAGGAATTCACTACCGAATAATTAGCTGGACCCTAATGGGCAGAAAATGAATGCTCCGGATTTTGGTTATTGGTGTTAACCGAGTCAGCCTTTGAAGCGCCTGAGTACTCCCCTCTCCCCGGGGTAACAGCCAGTGAGTAAACTGCCACGGCTCACTCGAGAAAGGACTGGAGAGAGGTCAGAGTAAGTAGGCCAGAGACCTGAAAAGGTCTCACTAGTAAATACTGTTAGCTCTCCAGGTCACCAGGTCTCCACTGCAGCTCTTCACCTCTGTGGAGAGAGAAAGAGCAGCCCCGGGCTCAGGGTCACACACAGAGGCAGCCTTTGCCTGCAGGTCCTACCGTGTCAACCCCTGGACTAGGGGAACGACTATTCTAAATGTTTATGATGTTACAGGGCCTTCCACGTGGAGCTCTGGCCTCCCCGTCCATCAGTAGATTGAGGGCTGAGATCTGGCTCAGATTCAAAAATATGGGAGGAATCGTAACTTTTTACTGAGCCACTTCCTTGGTCCAGTCTTTGTGGTCATCGATTTCTCTTGGCTTTATTGATGAAGCCATTGGCTTCTTGGCTGTCTAGCCATCCCATCCCTGGGGACACTGCCCTGTGAGCTCCCTCCACAGCTGTCTACCTGCCAGGCCCACCCCCGGCTGCGTAGTCTGTTACTATGTAATTGCACTCACCTTGCCTTTGGCAGTTCAGTTCACCACCTGTCTCCACCACTGTCTCCTCACACTTTCCGTAGCTGCAGGGAGGGCAGTTCCTTGGCAGTGTCCCCTATTCTGAGCTTCCCAAGAGGAAGGAGGCCACGTGGGGGACCCTGCCTCACCTGGGAATCTCTTGCTGCTTGTGCAAATGATATTCTCTCCAGGCTCTTCCTCAGTGCATCTTCAGCCAGGACTGTCTTAGCATTTGTGTGCACAGCCCTTTCCCTGTGCCCATCGATCCCTGTTCCTCCACCTGCCGGGGCAGTTCTGGTCTTCTCACTTCACCGAGTGTGCGGTTGCTCTTTCCAGGACCCTAAGACATGTCCTCGGAGGCCTGCTCGGCTGTGTGCCAGACGGGTCCTTTCTCAGGGCCTAAGGTCCTGGATGGAGGAGTGACCACCTCTTCTTTACTCAACCTATGTTCCCCTGTTCTGATCCAGCACCCTTAGGATCCACGGCACAAAGGTACACGATTGGCTAGAATCTCCAGCTCCCCCAGCTCACAGGAGCAAAGCTGGTTTCTTGCCTCCTCTTACACCCCAGGACTTCCCTAGATGCATTAGGCTGTGACTTGAGCCCGGTTACTGGTTTGGTGGCCTGGAGAAATGGAGATGGGGATGAATCCCAGGAGTGCTGTGTGTTTTCCTATGCGTTCTTTCTTCGGCCTCTCCCCTCGCTTCACCACGGGCAGAAGTCCTGACGACTGCTCCACTCCTGACGGGCCAGAGCCCAGGCTCCACCCGTCTGCTGTGACCAGTAGATGCCTCACCGCTGGCAGCTGCTCTACACAGAGCGTAGCTCTGTAAAGCCCACCCTTGGGCCCTCCTCTCTTGGGGACCTTTTCTAGGGTGTCCTTGGGTAGAGTCAGGGCACAGTCATGTGTGAGGGTCATGCGGAGTGGTCCCAAGCACAGCTGTGTGAGGCAGTGAGGGACCAGGGGCAGAGGGAGGGTGAACTCTGTGCAGCCGCCCCCTGACCCACAGAGGACTGTGCCAAATCAAGGTGGGGAATCTAGACCTTGAGCCTCCAGAGGAGCAGGCCGAGGTTAGGAGACGGATGCCCCGAGGAGGAGTATGCGCTTGTGCAGGACGGCTCGCATCAGAAGGGAGAGGCCCCGGGGCAGGGGACTCCTGGCAGCTGGAGGTGAACGCAGCCACCTTGAGAGATGGCTCTGTGTTGGCTGTGGGTGCCCCCATCCAGGGGAGGGCGCAGCGGGGGAAAATTCCTTCTTCCCCGAGAAATCACGGCCTGGACGCGGCAGCTAGGAGGCCTGACTGAGCCCACGGGGCAGAACGGGGGCAGAGCATGGCAGGGGCGGAGGGACTCTGTCCCAGCAAATCTCCGGAGCTGCACATCCAGCCTCGCCAAGGCCGGGTTTAAATCAGTGTGCGTAATTTTCTCTCTCTTAAAGAAAACTACATTTTGGCTGCAGCGCACCAGTGGAAAATTGAATTTCTGAAACACTGAAGGGACGAATGAAGGAAATAGAATAGGCAAGGTTGATGGAATTTTTTTCTGACCGTAGAACTGCTTTTCAAAAGAAAATTACATAGGCTGTCATGAAACGGGGACAATATTATCGACGCACTTTAATGCTCTTTTACCTTTTGCACTTGTTCACTCTGACCGCTTCCTTACTCTGCCAGAGGCATTCAATTGCCTCGGGGATATTCGGGTTTGCTACCAGATGAAAAGGAAGAAAGACTCAGTATTACACTCTGAAGGGCAGAATGGGATTTTCAAATCTTCAGCAAGCTATTCCTTTTGTATGACAAAGATTTTCAATTTTTTATTTTTAAGATCCCATTAAGAGCCAGATCCAGACACTGCAGCATTCAAGCTAGACATTCACCAGGCTGGAGGGAGGATATAATAGAAGGTAAACTCTAGGCTTTATCCTGTCAGGCCTCCACGGGGAGAGGCGGGGAGGGGAGTCCAGCAGAGAGACGCATATGCCAAGTTATTCTCCCTCCGTGAGGAGAAGAGTCGCTGATGTCAGGACACACAGTAGGCACTGAAATATAAAGCTCAAGACAAAGAAATGGTCCCCCCCTCCATTTGGAACCCCAGGGTGCTGCTAATTTAGCTGTGTGCAGTGCAGAAAGGAAGTGTCACTGTGCTAGTGGACCGAGATAAGTAAATGGATGTCCCTGAATGTGCCCCAGCCTCCCTGTGGCTGATACGTGTCCAAAAAGGGATCCAGATATTCTAGGTCCCCTGGAGAGGTGACCAGGAGGGACGAGGGAGCTGGGGGGTGCAGACAGCATAAAGCAGTGGTGCCGAAAGACACCAGGGCCTGGGAACTGGAGACTTTCTCCTGCCACAAGAAGCTGGGGACAACCTCACTCTTCAGCAGTTGCATGCTGTGGACAAGCTGCTCCCAGACAGTGCTCCCAGGCCTTCAGGTCCCCTGCCCTGTCCTTCCTCCGGGAGCCCTCAAAGCCCTCTTACCTCGCGGTGCTGGTGGGGAGCAGAAGAGCGACAAAGATGCCCTGAGAGCTTTCTCAGGAGGCCGCATCCTCGAGGAGGTGCTGCCGCAAATGCACGGTGACAGCAGCGCTCTGTGTAGAGTGGAGGAAGGAGGCTGAAGCAAGAGGCTCACTGGAGCCTAGGAGTCTGAGGCCAGCCCAGGCAGCATCAGACCACATCTCAAAACCCAGACACATAAACAAAAACAACAAATGTATGCCATGATCCCGGCGTACAGCTTCTGCACATCCCGTGCCACTCAGGGCCAGAGCCCCCTGAGCCCCACGTGGAACGGATCGTCAGTGCCGCGATATCAGCACGTCGTGAGCCCTGGCCTGACCGCAGGGCTGGAGCGCCCAGCAGGAGGTGTAACTCTAAGGGGAGGTGGGGGGGGCGCTCTCCCTGTGGGGTGAGGCTCCAGCTGCCTTGGTGCTTCTCAGTGACACACATCTTACTGCCTGCCTTCCCGGGATCCCACCTTCCTGTGATTGCCTCCAGCAAGGCATGGAAAAGATGGTCAGTCTTACAGGAGCAGAGCAGAGAAAGCAAAGCAAATCACAGAGAGTCATCAGCCCTGGATACCGGGCTGTGTTACATACTCATCTGTCAAAGAGCAACAGATGAGTCACACGAGACAGGTGACGCAGTCCCTGCAGGGGCTCGGACAGGGGAAAAACAAGCAGACGGTCATGTTTATCTCCGATCTGAGATCAGCACACGCTGCCTTCACTGTAAATGGGGCCGACGGAACAAGGCACTCGCAGGGCACGTGCAGCAGAGGGCACAGCCTCCTTCTTGGGAAGCCAGGGGCTGGTGAGGAGATGAGTGTATCAGTCAGCTGGTTCCACCACAGCACTGCAAATAAATCCCTCCAGGTAAGGAGGCTGTGGTTTGCTTGTGCTTGGAGACTATGGCTTGGGTCCAGGTGTATCTGAGGGTCTCCTGCTCCTCCGATCAGTGGCCCAGTGAGGCATCTTCTCCTGTGAACACTTCTGACAGCATGCAGAAGAGCAGGCAGAAATATTCACGCTCCTTTGAGCGTCAGCACAGGATCGGACACTGCCACTTCAGCCATATTCCATTGGCCAGGACAGATGTGTGGCCCGTCCCGAGTCCCTGTGTTAGGACTGGGAATTTCACACCAGTGGTGACAGGCTGAGTGTCTGTGCCATGAGCCTGTACACCCAGTGTGAAAAAGAGAAAGGTCACTCCAGGCAGAGAAAGTGGTGAAATTCAAGTGTCCTCAAAAGCTCAAGTCACATTCTTCTTAGAAGCACAGTGTTGTGTGAGCGATTCTTCGGCACGCTCTGCCTGCTCATGGCAAATCCATTGCCACCAGCTCAGCAGAACCAAGAAGCCTTCCAAGGAGCAACAAAGGTCAGCTTAGGAGTCTGCGTGGCAGCATCATTTCAGGTTTCTGGCACCTGTAACTCCAAAGACCGGATCACCGAGCTTCCAACTTTAATGTTAATACCTGCGTTCCTGTTCTCAGACAAAATTTCACGAAGGGTCTTCAAGTAGAGAGCAAATAAAGGCTTAGTTCCTTTAACTGGAGCAAGGTCTGGGGATGCTCACCCGCGGCCTCTGGGCAACATCTGTGGGGTTCCACAGAGCCCTCATATTGGCAATGGATGCAAGAGAGGGCGCTGGGTCCCCAGCTCCAGCTGGAACCCTGTGAGACCTGAACAGCACACAGTGACAGCTCTGCTAGGTGTTCTGATGGACAGAAGGCAAAAGAGCTGGAAAGGAGGAAACATGTGCTTGGAGGAGAGCGTTCTCTGCTTTTGTTCCAAGGCTTGAGGCTGAAATTTATTAACTAATCATGGGGCAAGACTGCACTGTCATTCCTCTAAAGATGTTTCACTCTCTCAGCTCATTTGGAATGATAGATTTGTTTTAGGATGAACTGGATGAATTATAAACCACAGAGGTGAGGGCCTGCTTCCTGGGTCATGAATAATGGGGCCCTGCTGTATCCTTATATGGTGGAAGAGAAAAACGAGATCACTCTGGCTTTTTTATAAGGGCACTAATCCCATTAATAAGGGCTCCACCCTCATGACCTCATCACCTCCCAAGTACCCTGCCTCTTGGCATCATTGGCTTGGGAGTTAGGATTCACTATGTAAATTTTCTGGGACATCAAGAGATGACAGCATTTTGATTGTTAAGGATACTTCTTAAATCATATGAGCTTTAATTAGTATATATACTAGGGTAAAATTTCTCCATTTCAAACTCTTATTTCAATTAAGTTCACTAGCATTTCACCTTGGGAACTCGAGATGAATTCAAGCACGTGTAATAACACTACCTACAAGCCCTCTGCTATGCCATCAGGGCATTCACTGAGCACCCCGTGCAGCTAGGTCAGGAAGGGCTCATCGCCGGTATTAACTCTCACCCTCACATGACCTTTGCTTGTTACTTATCTTCAGCTTAGTTTACAAAACAAAATGAGAATTTATTAAGAAGTATTTGTAATCAAAGAACAGAGAAACTCAAACTCGAACCATGGTCTTTTGATTCAGAGGACTAGGATTTGATACAAAACAAAGAAACATAAAACACAGCCTACGTGCAAAGCTCACACGTGCCAGGGTCAGGCCACAGGCACGTGGACGTGGACAGCTGGCTGGGAGATTAGCAAAGGCATCACGCTGCAGGCTGTGCTGGGCAGAGGCAGAGGCAGTGAGCAGGAATGAAACATGTTCCCATCTTTTTTTCTAGAACAACTTCTGTTCTGGTACAGATCGATAGTGTTCCCCAAACCCTGGTACACTCAGAGGCTGGGCTTTGGAAGGTGAGTGGGTCGTGGGGCAAAACGATCCCTCCCCCTGAGAGTTCAGCAACTGAGTGTGCTGCTGGGTCACTGAGGCTGGTCCAGGAAGGTGTCATCTCCGTCCCAGGACTGTCCCTTCTCTTCCTAGCCACCATGATGTGAGCAGCTGTCCCCACCCAGGCCCTTCACCGTGTCATTCTGTCTTGGAGATGGTAGACCATGAATTGGTGACATGAGCCAAAATAAACCTTTCCTCTTTTATGTTGTACATGTGTCAGAAATTTTACCTCAATTGTGAAGAAAGTAAGACAACTCCTAAGGGGAGGTGGGGTCACCAGTATGCCTATTATCCTTCTGAACCACACTAATTCTCCTTATCCACAGGGGACACTTTCCAAGGCCCTCAGTGTACCCTTGAAACTACAGGTAGAAAACATTGTACACTACATTTATCTTATACATACATACCTATGGTAAAGTTCAATTTATAAATTAGACACAACAATCAATTAACAAAAACTAATAGTAAACCAGAACAATTATGACGATATGCTGAAATAAAAGTTTGTGCCTCGGGATCATTATTATGTAAAATAGTATGCACTACCATACTACAACAGTGCATCTGATGTCAAGACTGCTACTGAGTACTGACAGGAGGGTACCATATACAGCCTGGATACACTGAACAAAGAGAAGATTCACATTGAAGGTGGGACAAAGCAGGACAGTAAAAGAGTTGAGCACACTATCCAAAATGATGTGTAGTTAAAAATTTATGAATTATTTCTAAAAATTTCCAATCAATATTTTCAGATCACATCTGCCTCCCTTTAATTTGGGCCCTTTACCATTGTGTTAATCTCTCTTCCTCTAATTTTCCTCTCATCTCAGCCACTTTCAAAGAAAAATCTTAATAGGCTATGAGCCTGGTTTTCCATCTGTATCTTCTTCCATAATATTTCCTTCTGCATCATGTCTCAGTCATCTGATTTCTGTCCCAGAAATTCACCCTGCCTGTGTTTGTCACTTTTCCTTCACTGGGACAGAACACCTGGCACTCACAACTTAAAGCAATTTATTTTGCTTATGGTTTCGGAGTGTTTAGTCCATGGTCAGCTGGCTCTAAAGCAGACTCCCCATGGTAGAAGGATGGAGGAAAACTGCTCATCCCATGACACCCAGGAAGCAGAGACTGCAGAGAAGAGGCACTGAGGACAGGAATACACCCTTCCAGGTCATGACTCCCGTGACCCCCTTCTTCTGACTGTGCTGTGCTCATAACAGCACACACAGCTAGGAATTCATCTGTGGATGAATGCACTTACAGATACAGTGCTCCTGTGATAAAAGTCACCTTTCAAAACCACACTTTGGAACACATGAGCCATTTGGGAGGTATTTCAGATCTCCCACAACATGGCCTAACCCACTCAAAACCCCAAAATACAATGCAGGCCCTCCTCCTTGTTTACTGAGAGTTGTAAGACCCAGATAGCCATGGTCACCAAGCATGTCCCTTTCATCGTCTTGTCCTCTGAAAGGCTGTCTCTCTCATCTTTCACAACAGAGGACAAATCTTGTAGTTAGCATTTCAATTTGCTTCAACCTTTGTCCCATTTGATAATTACAGAATCACACTTTAAAATTAGATGCTGTGATGAAAACAAAGGCAACTGAGACCTGAAACTTACTGTGAATTACAATGGCAGACACATGGGTTGATGATGGTTACAGCCCAGGACAGTCGGACATACACAGAAGGAAGCAAATTCTCCACAGACATCTTCTACTCACACAGGGTCATAGCCATACAAATGTATCACACTTTAAAAACACATTTGCTACATCCAACCTGCCAAATGTCCCAGCTTAGCAATGTGCTATGCTGTAGGGTATCGGCTGTTCACCCTCGTGGCCACAGTGACTGGGACTTTGGTCATCACCAGTCCCTCCTGGGAAAAGCATGACTTCCACAGCGCAAGTTGGCTTTTGTACTATTGTATGTTGCAAGATTGCAAGTCCAACATTCTACACTAGGAACCTTGGGTAGAGCGAGGTGGTGATCAGTGCGTGTCATCCACAAAATTATTCAAACTCAGTGTGTTGGAACATTTGCACAGCAGAAGGTTGGCAGAGAATTCAAGCAATAGTAATCCCTCAACACAATGTGTCAGATGACACAGATTGCTCACTCTGGTACAGAGAGGGGACGGCGACGGGGCTGGAGTGCCCGCCGTCAGGGAGAAGAGGCTGGGATTCTCTGTTTGACTCAGTGGTGCTCACCCATGGCTCATCTGTGGGATCCAAGCATTGGATGGGGGGGTGGGGGTGGGGGCGGGACTTACCTCCTGCAGATGCAGCTCAGAGCCACAGCCCAGCTGCCCTGGCTGCATTCCACAGCCCCAGTTTCACCGGACCTATGCTACCAATTGCTGCCTGAATCCTGCACCAGGCCCTATGGAAAGAAAAGACCTGTCACTTGGCAGGACGCCTCCCAGGAGCGTCATTTCCTTCCTCTCTGTAGCAGAAGAGGCACCGTAAAGACCACATCGCATGCTGAGGGAAGCAGGCTCCTGGGTGAAGAATTAGCTTATTAAAGAAGTCACACCCAATCCATGCATGGGTTAACACTGGAATGCTAGACAGATGTACCACGGAGTCCCAGGAGAGCTGCTGAAGCTGTCCCTTCTGCTGTGCCCAGTGAAGGTCACTGTGGGATACGTGGAGTGGAAGACAGAGAAAAAGACCGTGAGAACCTGCCATTTAGACAGCAGCATCTGTGGCCCTGGAGACCGCAGGGCTGGTTTTGTAGGTGCTGTTCTCAAGGAACAGGAGCACGAGGGGCCGCACAAAATCACCATATTCTGGCAAAAAGCAGACACATTCCCAGCAAATAGGAAGTGATTCCCTAAATTCACTTCAAGGGAAACAAGGGGCCTTAAACAGCGAATCCTTGCCGTCCTGGATTAAAAACGGCTTGCCTTGCAGCGAACTAAGGGAGCTCCTGGGACATCGAACCCTCCTGGAACGTGTGGAGGACAACAGAAATGAGGCCGGATCCACGTGCGGCTTTCATGTATCCAATCAGGTCATTTGCATTCAATTAAAACTAACAAAACTCTGTGGCCAAGGGGAGTCATTAAATGTTTTCAAACCACAGTGCAAAGGTTCATTTTCTTATACGTGACTGGCTCACAGGGTCCCCAGATGTTTGCCCAAGTATTATTTCTGGTGTGCCTGTGAGAGTACTTCAGGAGAGAATGGCACTTGGATTGGGAGACTGAGGAAGGCGGAATGCCATCCCCAGTGTGATGACACCATCCGCTCCACGGGGAGGCGGAACAGAACAAAATGGCAGACAAAGGAGGGTTTTGCGCTCTTGAGCTGAGGTGTCTGTCTTCTGCCCGTGGACTGGGACCTAGCCCGTGACTGCTGGTTCTCAGACCTTTGCACTCGGACAGGGCTGCATCATCAGCTTTGCAGCCTTCAAATATAATGTTGGTTTCTTCCAGTTTGCAGAGGCAGTCACAGAACACCTCAGCCTCTGTAATCCTGTGAATCAGTTCATTAGCTCTTCATTCCCTCTCTCTCTCACCCTCCCTCACCCTCCCCTCTCTTTTTCCTCTTCCCACTCTCTGCAGAATCCTGACTAACACATGAGGAATGATTGGATTCCAGGGCTTCTCTATGTCCAGAAAATACCGAAACTCATATGGTCTCCAGCTGGGCTTCACTGGTGAATAAAGTCTCATCTGACCCACATGTCCTTTGCCCAGGGATAAACGGGGACCCCAAACCCAAAAGACCGAAGTGGGGATACAGTGGGCAGGTCCTGGAGTCACCACAGCACACTCCCCATAGAACGGGAGGAAACCCAGGCGGCAGCAGGCGTCTGAGGAGGCCGCGCTCTGGTTGGTGCCAGTGAACTCAGCAGCAGCAGCAGGAGGGCAGGGAGAAGAGCTCAGGGACTTGGCCAAGCTGGCAGCCTAGGGCAGGAGGAACAGGCTGGCTGCACCGCCCCACCCGCAGACGTGGTGGGATGTGTGGGCGCTCACTTAACTCCACCTCTGCTCTCGACTCCCCAAAAGGGATGTAAGCTGGCTTTCAGGGACAGCGACATTGTCTCCATTGAAAACAAAGAAGGCAAACAAGCCAGGAGAGTCAGCCGGGGCAGAGGTGGCTGTGAGGCATGAAGTCTGCGTCTGACGGGGTTAGATGCGCAGCTTCCGGCGTGTGGTGCAGCTCCCGGCGTGCGGTGCATACAACCAGTTCAGAGGTGTGCGGAGGTGGACACAAACGCAGCAGGCATCCGGGAACCCAGACATCTGGGTGCAGGAGTCAAGTGCTTCCTGAGCCGCAGGTTCTTATCACAGAAGGTGAATCTTCTTGATAAATTTAGAAACCTGGGTTCACATGCAGTTTTATTTCTAGTCAAAGAATACAAGGGCCCATCCAACTATCCAGGACTTCATGACCCAGACCTGTTCACCTGTAGCAACACTGATAGCCTGTCCAGCAGGCCAGAGGAGGACAGAGCCATAGTCAGGTGGTGATGCTGTGACAAGGACTGCAACCTGAGGGTTAGCTCTGGACTGAGCATGATGCATGGAGCAGCTCACCATCACCCCGAGGCAGGTGCTTCACCACTGCCAGGTGCAGATAAAGAAGCCTGTCTTGTACACACCGATCTCCTTGACGCTGTGCAGTGGTCAGCATCGTGACTGGGTACCTCCCACCCACCTGCTCAGCTCCTCCAGGAGAGACAGGGTCCTGAGCCCGAAGCATCAGGTGCAGGTGACAGACGCTCTGCTGCCGCTTACTCCACTGCCCTCATTAAACCAAGTCCTTCTCCCACGTGCTGCCTTGGGTTGCACCTGCATGATTCTCTGAATGAAATGGGCTCCATTCTGTAATTCTGTGACAGCTGGCATATTATGGTGTTTCTTAAAAACTGTCTTCTAGGAATAGCTCATTCCTAGAACAACTCTTCAAAAGAACATCCAAATTCCAACCATCTCCTCTTCTCTCTGGCGGTCTGACTTTGGGAAAGTCCTCTAGATCTTTTATTTTTTTCTTATTCATTATATAATGATTATAATTTCAGTGTGGTTCATTTTTTCAAAATAAATGAAATAAGCTCACTTCATTTTATGAAGCATGTAAAGCTAGAATGAAAATATTTTAAAATAAGATAAATATAAATCCCTCTTTGTAAAGAATATAAATATCCAGATCTTCCAAAAGGCTCAATTTATATAGCTCACTATAAGTGTAATCCATGAAGTTACACTGACGGCAGACTAGAAATACAAGAATAGAAAACCTATAAATATATTATCCCATGTCAATAAGTAAAATGAAACATTGATACCTTGATAAATTCTGAAAAACAAGGATACGAAATCTTAATTTTAAAGAAAGCAGAGTAAACTACAAAGGCCCTTCATTAAAGCAACAAGAAAGAAATAGTTTGAACTAACAGTTGAATAGGTATTTTATAAATATCTATTCAACCATATGGACATCAATGAACAGAACAAAGACCTCCGCCCTGTGGGGACTGCACTGTAGCTATTACATACTTGTTGGCGGATAGGTGTCATGGGTAACAGATCTTATACAATAAACATAATAAATAACTACATTACTTAGGGCTTTATCAGTTACCTATTGCTGCATCAGAAACACTTCCAAATGTGGTGGCTTAAAACAGCAGTGTTATTACCAGTGATTCTGTGGGTCAGCTGCGTGATTCTTCTGCCCCAAGTGCCATCAACTGGCCCTGCAGGTGTCTGGGGTCCCTAGGGTTGGAAATATTCTGGCATCTCAATAGTACCCCACCCAGGCAGTCTTCACAACCATGCAACAGGTGAGCTCACCAACGCAGAGTGCTGAGAAAGACACTCACAGCCCAGACTTTCTGAAACCCCAATAAATGTTGGGGACAAGGTAACAGCACTCCCTATGATACTGCTATTTAGTATGACTCTGTATGCCCCAAGAGCACCACTTACAGGTAAAGCACAAACCATAATACAAGGGTTACGGAGAAGGAGGCAATACTATACTGTGTGTAGCTAATGTCAGTGCCTACTTGGAAAATCCAAGAGGTTTAAACAAGAACCTGCTGGAATAAATAGAAACCACAGAATCCTATGGCATAGTCAGACTCACAAGTGGTGCACTAAAAACAGGTTTAAGACTTAACTACTCAAAATATATGTCAGGGGGAAGCCCATTAATAATAACACTGAAGTATAAAGTATCCAAGAATGACTCTTAATAAAGAACTTGTAAGACTTGAAGACAAGTGCAGAATGCCCGCAAACTGTGAGTACAGGGTCCCTTACCTTGTTTCAGTGTCCTTATAAATATTGACCCCCTGTGGTGCTCTACGCCTGCCTGTGGGTCTCCAGGGACTGCCTGGACACAGTGACCATGGAATCTGTCACACAGGTCTTCCTGTGTGTCACCGGGGTGAGGACAGACCTGACACAGAAAGAGGCATCAGTATGAAGGCCACAGCCGTCTCCATCCAGACATGCTTTGTCTAACCCCGAAGTGGGGAGGTCAGATCTCCACTTTGCAGATGAGGGGTCAGGTGCTGGCAGATAGAGATGAGGGAGGAACAATTCGAACAAATTCTGGCTTCACCTTCTATGGACATTGCCATGCTCTCTTGCTTTCCCTTTATCTGGAGAGTGAAAAATGATGATAATTATCTTAAAATTATAAAAGCATCTAGATATCCATGAATGTCAGGATGGTTTGCTGAGTGGTCAGTCTGTGGTGTTTGCTGACTCTCACTCATTGCATGTTTCTCTCCTAGACGTTGGGTTCTTGGGTTGCTGACCTGTGTGATACAAAGGAGTCCCATATCTTGTTCAGTGTGTGTCTGATGCTATCTTGGAATTTTTGATACTTTCTTTCAAAAGGACCCTTCAAATGATATGGCAGTCTTGTCTTTGCTTCATTATAAGCCAGTGCTCTGAGCTCCCTTATCTAAGGGACAATCTGGATTACAGAGAAGATGGTGGAAGTTTCCAGAAAGTTTTGGCACATTCTGTCCTTAAAATGTTACCAGGAGACCAAGAGGAGAAAACGTGGTGACATGCTGGGGCCAAGGAAAGATTCCTGTAGTGGTTGATTGATTGTGTCAACTTGAGACATTTAGAACTTAACTAAATCGGCTTAGCAATTCTACACCTATGGTGTAGCCACTAGGGTGGCCCATCGCCTGGATGGTATAAAAGGAAGGAGGAAGGACGTATGAGGTTCTGTTCTTCAGAGGAGCTCCAGTCTTCACCTTTGGCTTGGACGTCCTCTTCTAGCTTTCAGTGCAGACTCTTTGGCTTCTGCCCTGGATGGTTCAGCCTTCCGGTATAGACCCTTCAGCCTTCCATCGCAGACACATCGGTCTCCTGGTGCAGACTTGCACCAGACACTGCAGTGAGCTCCAGACCTTGGATTGAATCCTTCGGCCTCCAGCTTGCAGACGCCCTCCACATGCTTCCTCATCCAACTCTGTGGCTGACCCTTGTAGCCCATCTTGTAATTTCTTATACATTTGTATATCACATGTTATACCTGTTTTCTCTAGTAAAACCCTGACCAATACAACTCCCTTCTGCTGGGAAAAGCAGAAAGGATGAGAGTTCTAGCAACCACCGGATCTCAGTGAAGCGGCTGGTCCGCAGCGGTGACAGTGGTGTGGCGCACGTGCTAGCCTCACCTGCTTCCTCCGACAGAAAGCCTGAGTGCATAGGGGCTTCCTGCATCTCATCCCACCCTGTGGCACCGGTGTCTAGGGAGATGCCCCAGCCCAGAGACCTTGCCAGCAAAGTCTTTCCCGGGACCAAGCCACAGTACCAGCGGAGGACTTCACACTCTCCTGAGGGCACAGCGTCTGGGTCTCTCGGGTGCCAAGCAAGAATCCAACCAGTGGTCCCCCAAACACTTCACTGCACCTCACAGTCCCAGGGATTACAGGCGGCCGGGGCACTCTGCCTGGACTGAGATTTCATTTAGACTCGTTATTTAATTTTACTTAAGAAAAAAGGAGCTGAGGCCACAGGACAGTTGGTGCACCTGATGTGTGTAGCTGAGACGGACGAGCCCTGCCCCATGGGAGGCCCCAGCCTGCCACTCCTCCTCCCTGTGTGAGGGAGCCTGGAGGAAAAGGGTGTCTTCCTCTGGCCAGCTGGGCCTGAGGCCCTTTGCCTGCAAGTCCCGAAGCCCAGGGCACTCAAGCTGCTCCCCCGGACCCCACTGTGAGGGGACTCTCCACTGTCCCTCTCAGTTCTAGACTCCCTGCCTCCCCTGACCATGTCTCTTCAAAGGAACTCCTGAGGCGGAGGCAGCCAGAGAGGAAGACGGTCCCAGGAGACAGAGGCCCTGACGCTCTGGCTCCCTGGCAGCCTCATGCTCCTCCCCAGCCAGACAGGGCTCCCTGGTCCTTCCCAGGCTCCTCCGATCAAAGCAGAGCCGAGGTGCGGACCAGCTGCTAGTGACAGGTCCAGGTAGACACCTTGCTCCACCTGGTCCTCCCTGTCACTCACCTCAGTCGGGGCCCCAGCTTCCTGAAGGTTCTTCTTGGTCCCCAAGTTTCTCCTCTGAGAGGAGTTAACACCCCCAAATACATAGAATCATTATTTCTGGATCGAGAGATCAGCTTAACTACTTTTCTATGTTTTCCCAGCTGTCTTTGAATCTGTGTCATTTCTGCATTTGGAAAAGGAAGCGACACATTTTTGCATCATCCTGGTAGCACGGAGAGGCCCTTGTTAGTATGCCAGTGAGAGTGCGGTGAACGTGGGTGACCACAGAACCAAACCTTGTTGGGGAATCTGGGCTTTGAGTCATTCAAAATATTACACAACATTGCTGTGTGTCTGCTATGCAAACCTCCCGCTCTGACTTCAGGCGTGTCAGTGGCACCCAAATGAGGGTTTTGTTCACGAAAACCCTCTCCCAGAATAGTAACTGCCCACAGCATTTTTCTGTGGAGAACATTTGTCTGTCTCACTCCCTGCTGATATTTTTTAGCTAATGAATTCCATCATGTGAAGCAGAGCACAAAAAGCTGTGATGTCTTTGCCATTGTGTGTTTTGTTCCCCAAAGTCAGCCGGCCAAGGTGAGGACATATTTCCCAGTCAAAGGCTCTGGGCGCTTGCACTCCCAGCATGCATTCCTGGAATGCCAGCCACTCCTGTGCAGTCCTGGGTGGTTTGGCATTTTGAACTTAATGCCAGAGCAAGTGGCCCAAATCCTCTTCTTATCCTTTCCTCTTGCATTCGCCTCCTCCAGCAAAAGGAAACTCATGACAGCATTCTTTGGCCAAGGGTGGAATTTCTAAGGCTTAGGTCTCTTGAGAGGAGCAGCCGTCCGCAGCTGAAAAGCAGCCCCAGAGGAAGCAGCTGCCCCCACCCCACCCCCATAATCCAGGTTCTGGGGGGTTAGGGGGCACACACACCTGTTGCAGGGAAACAACCGGCTGTGTCCATGAGCACAGTGGGCCTTGTCTGTGGGACACAGCACAAGAGGATGATGGGTGTGTTTTATTACAGTGCCCGCTGCCCTGGCAGAAAAAGGCCTGCATAATTTAATAGGATCGCTGCAAATTGTAATAGCTAAGCATTCATTTGACTGGGTCGACTAGACTCTGGGCAGGTTTTCTACCAGGTTTCCATGGTTACCACGTCTCTTGTGAGCGCAGAACAAGCTCTGATGCACGGGCTCTGATGCAAACCCAGCCGCCTCTCCGCTCTTTCCTCTGGCACCGGGGGCTGCGATGCTGGGAATGTGCCTGGAATGAGATCTCTGCACAAAGGTCCTCTGCAGCTGCTTTGTTCTCCCAGCAGGAAATGTGCAAAGATGCGGGCAGGCAGGGATCTAGGGATGAGGGAACCCCAGGAGAGAACAAGCGATTAGGGACTGGCCCCAAGTCAGGGCTCACACCCCGCCGTCCAGCTTGCCATGGGGTCCCAAGCACTGCGGTGAGCCTTTCCTCTACCGCTGGCCTTTTCTAAAGATTCCTGTCCCGATAAAAAACTTGTCTTAAAGAATTTCTTCCATAAGGGAATTTCTGAGCTGCTTGTCCTAGGGCTGGAAACAGATGCAGGGCAACACGGTCACTGAGGTCCCGGCTCCTCTGAAACCAGAGCCTGTGTACCAGCGCTGCTGCTTTGACACAGATGGGGAGCCCTAGCGAGGCCTGTTCCTCCGAGGGTCGGATGCCAGAGCCCTGAGGAAATGATCGCAGGCGAAGGCCCCATGTGCGGCTAATCCCGCCCACTGCACACCCTCAGCTGTGTGCAGGTTCCCTCGCCTCACGCCCTCTGCGGGGCTTGGACTTCACCAGGCATGTGTCAGGCAGCACAAGGGACCAGGCGCCTCCACTGCTGGGTTCCTGTCTTTTCATCCTGCCTTCTCCCCGTGAAACTTTGGCTGCGTACACAAAGATGAACTACTTGTGTTGCTCTGCCTCTAGCTCGCTTTACTTTGGCAGGGCCGTGACTCGGAGTGAAATTCTGGCAGAACACCCAGTGCACCCAGCGATCCCGGGCCTGTGTGACATGACCGATGGTGGCCCCAGGGCCTGCTAATCCCAAGAGCTGCACGAGCAGAAGCACCATGAGACGCAGGGCCGCTCGGGCCAGCACTGGACTGGGAAAGGTCAGCCTTCCTGCGTGTGAGGCAGAGTTCAAGCTTACGTCTCTCTGCCCTAAGCAAGCGTGTTCCAGGAAGCCGGTCTGTAATCCTGGCTCGGGGCTGTGTGTCGTGATGCACGCGGGCGTCAGGTTTCCCACTGCAGGGAGTTCTGTGAGCTCCTGCTATGTACAAAGCAGGCCTCCAGATATTGGCTAATCAGTCTGCACAGGGAGGATGAGAGGGGGCTGCGTCCCCAGGCAGGGGCAACTTGAACGTCTGCATAGGCACTGGCTGTCTGCGTTCCTCTCTCCGCAGGATTCTTGAAAGTTCCCGGCCACCAGGTACCTGCACTGCCACACTGAGCAATGAACCGGAAGTTCCATCCTGCCTCGGTGGTTTGAATTTGTTCTGGAGGAACTCACTTTTTTTCTAAAGATAAGTAAGTGAATTAAGACCCACATTTATTATCTATGCTGTTTTTGCATAGCTCCTTAGGTGAAGTGATGCCAGAAGATAGTTTGGGCACAATGCCTAAACAGCGAGGCCGGGCAAGGGGCTGTCTGGGAAAGCCAATGCTTTTCCTTTGCTTTTAAAAACTAAACCAAAGCCAAACCAGTATCTGGCTGAAACAACAGTGAAACATGCAGTTTTTTACCTTCAGAATTGCAGGCAAAATAAACCAGACCGCCCCCACACACTAAGCACTCAGAGAAATGGACTTGTAAATATTGTGACTTAATAAACAGCAAGGATGTCACTCCCTTCACACTCAGAAAATCAGCAGTCTGCTGACCTCCTGGGAACCGGAACCGGAGGAGGCTGCCCGGTACCGGTACCGATGACACTCACTTTTAAAGGAACCGTGGTGGAGGGCACTTTTACCCCGTGCAGGGTTCACTCGGGGGAAATCCATTCCAAATCCCTGAAGCTGCCGCCCAGCACACTAGGACAGCGTGGTGGAGGCCAGCTTTCCCAGGGGTGCCTGAAAGCCTGACATTGTCCTCTGGAGCCTGTGCCAGGCCGGCCCTGAGCCACGGCTCCTGTCTTAGAGATCTGACCCGTGGCTTCACCCTCCTGTGACTGTCAAGCTGATGTCCAGCCCCCTGCACTCCTCACTCTGTGGGAAGAGGGGCAGGTGGGATGTGTCCTCCGTCCCCGGACACAGCTGTCCCTGGCCAGCCCTGGAAAGTGCAGGTTGGCTTCTGAGAGGGACCTGTCCTACAGGAAGGGGCCTTGCTTCCTTGAGTCCTGCACTTGACTAGGAAGTGACTGTGGGGCATGTGCGTTCAGCCTGCACCCCACTTCTGCACCCCACAGCTGCACCCCGCAGATGCCCAGGAGAAGAAGGGGCAGGCCAGCTCAGCCTGGCTCCTCCTGAAAGAGTGAGGAAACCCAGGCCTGCCTGCCAGTGCAGGGGGACCAGCGGCAGTGCTTCTGCCCTGCACTTTTCCCCTGAAGCCCCCAAGCCCTCAGAGGCCACGCCCCCACCAGCTCCCCTCACCTCCCTGGAAACTTGACCCACTTTCAGGCCCCTCGAATCCTCCACGGGCTTTCTGGGTCAGAACCCACTCAGCCTGTGGCCTGGTGAGTCCGCTGTGGGGATCACTGAGCCCAGCTCCCTGCTGAGGGGCAGGGTGGCCCTGCGCCAGGGTCGCTCTGGTTCCCTTCGATACTCAGTGCTCCAAAGCAGTCCTGTCTAGCAGCACCTGCCAGGCCCCAGAGGACACAGCATGGCACTACCTAGAAGGCCAAGAAGCCCCTGGACAAACCGGTTCACACAGAGCCCCGCAGCAAAGGCTTCCACCAGCGCAGATCAGAGAAGAGAAGAGTGTTTGTGTGTGTGCGTGGAAATGCTACAGACTCATTGCAGTAGAGGCACGTGGTTTTTAACTTTATCGTGATGATTCCACAAGTACAGGAAGCTTTGTGAAACCAACAGGAAGCTTAAGAGTCTCACGAGGCAAGTACACATGTCCCCAGGACTCAGGCAGGAGCCTCCTTCACGCCCCAGGAGCGGAGACAGGAGAGACTGCGAGCGTGAAGCCCAGCAACTCAGTCCCCTCGCAGGGGACTTGGGAACTGGCGTCTGGGACTGAGGGGCCGGCTTCACAGCCAGTTTCCCCACTTACGGCTGACACATGTGCGCGGCCCCACGTGGTGGAGCTTGGCTCGGCCTTGTTCTCCTTCACCGGATAATAGAGTCAGTCAGCTCCCGCAGCAGAAGTACACAGCTGTGCTTGCACACAGATAGCTACACCTGTGCACACACCCTTGAGGACACGGCAGCCCCCGCCCCCTCACGCCGGTGCACTGCACCCGGTTATGGCGCGCGGGGTAAACCAGGTAGACGAGATTTCTGCCACTTAGCAACTGGAGACTGCAAGCCAGGCCTCAAACCTGAGCCTCGAGAAAACTCCCCATAGGAGTCCAAAGTCACACCCGAGCTAGCGGTCCCCACTAGTGTCACACTTCCCTTCCAGCGACCTGCAGGAAACCATTTCCAGCTCCCTCCAGCTCTACAGCTCCTCTGAGAGGGAGGTGGCCAGGGTCCATCACCCCAGTAGTCCTATGTGGCCCATGATGGCCAACGTGTGCCACTCGTCAGCCGAGGGCCAAAGTACCTGGTGGGGACCAGCGGTCAGCCACGGCCGTTATTAACAGCTCAGACCCAGAGATGCAGTTAGGACCCACTGCATCAGAATCCAACATAGAAACACAGCTCGCCTCTCCTGCTGACCACAGCAGTCACTGCCCGAAGTCCCGGTCCACGGCACGGGAGCGGCAGGTGCTACGGCTCAAGTGGCCTGTACACACCTACACGGCACACACCATGCACCATCCGCACATGAACTGCCTACCACACACACATGCTATAAAGGATTTGTACACACACACCACACACACGTACACACACCCTTTCAGTGCCACATACAACACGCACTGCACATGACCACACACATCACAGTACACACACATATCCAACACAAACCACGCACTACACACCACACACACATCTCACCACGTACACATCTGTGTACAGTACACACCACACATACATACAGCACACAGCTACACACCCAAGACACGCCAAGGTCTACACACATCACACACCATACACACAGCACATCACACAAACACACCCCGCCACGTCTGTGCATGCACTACATCACGGACACAGTCGCCCTGTACACACGAGACCTAGCACATATACCACAGACGTGACGCACACACATTCACATACTCATCTCACACACACCATACGCACTTTCATAAACACACACATGCCGTGCACACATGTTCACGGACAGGCACACACCCTGCCCTGCCAGCTCCTCAGCAGTCCCCTGGACTAGAACCAGAAGCCAGCCCTTTAACAGCGGTCCCCACTGTAGGGCTTGAATGGCCTCCTGAGTCTCAGAGGACAGTGTGTGTCACCCCTGCCCAGCACAAGGATGCCCTGAGTGGGCAGGTGGAGGCCAGGTGTCAGCAGTGTGGCCAGGAGAGCTTGGATCCCCCGCTGCAGGGCAGCCCCGGACCCTCTGAGGCCATCCCTGTGCCCTGGACCAGCCCGCCCCTGCCTTGGCCACTGAC
Source organism: Dolichotis patagonum (assembly GCA_004027295.1). NCBI lineage: Eukaryota > Metazoa > Chordata > Mammalia > Rodentia > Caviidae > Dolichotis > Dolichotis patagonum. The sequence goes on along the minus strand of PVJX010007317.1, from coordinate 5,951 downwards.
TCCTGCCACCGGTGGCCACCGGTGGGACTGGCTGCCACCCTTGGAGGCAAGGGCATCTGCATTTTCCAGGGTGAGACCAGGAAACCGTGGCACGCACACACTCACCTCCTGGTGTCCTGCACCAGTACACACTCCGTTTGGTGTTGTCCCTGCTACTGGGAATTCCTTGTCTTCTGAATACTGCTGAGAGGACTGGCGGGCGTCTGTGGAGGGCCTCCCGGGAGACCCCGCTTGACCTCCAGAGAAGGCTGGGGCCTGAGCCTGTCACACACGGACCCCCACGAAAGCCTCAGAGAAAGTCTGGGATGGTACGTACGTCCCCCCAAAGGGTGGGGCCCCCACCTCTTCCCCAGCACCTTCTCCTGGCTGCCTCCTCCACTGCGGTCCTCCTGAGTTCGCTCTCTCACGATGAACCCGTGATCGCCAGCACAGTGACATCTGCAGTTCTGTGAATCACCGGCTGTCGGGTTCCAGCCCGGGTCGTGGCCCTGTACGTTGGTCTGGGGAGGGAGTGACCGACAGCATCCTCTAGGTTCTGCGTGGAGCACTTCCACGGATGCACACTCAGGTGCCCTCATACACCCGCAGCCTCACACGCGTGCACACATCTGCACACTCTCCAGTCACATGTGAATGCACACTCATGTGCACACTCATACACACACCTCTAGATACATCTGTGTACACGTCTGTGTATACACACACTTATATACTCGTGCCCACTTAAGCTCACACACACATGCACACACAAATGTATCACACCCACTCTACAACCTATGTGCACCTTCTGCACGCAGGCTCAGATTCAGTGCACCCACAGTCTTGTCCTCACATTTAAACACACACACACACACACACACACACACACTCACCTCCAGCCCTTGCTCCGCCTGGCCCTGGGTGCAGCTCAGGGACAGGCCTCAGCGTGCAGCTCCAGCCCTGGCTGAGGTCGATGCCTCGAGGCCAGCATGAGTGACAGCGCACGGAGGCCTCCAGAGGAGCGGCAGTCGGGCCTGCTTGCCTCTCAGAAGGAGAAACAGAGAATCCCCGGAGCTGACATGCAACCTGGCCAGAGGCTGCAGGCTTGGGGTGAGCCATGCGGCCTCCCGTGGTCTGCCTGTGAGCAAGGTGTTTGGAAACCCCGAGGCAGGCGCGTGTGAGTCGCTCACCGAGGCCTGTCGGGGCTGCAGGCGTGCGGAGCAGAGATGAGAGTAGGAAGCAGGAGCCCGCGGGTGCAGCTGCAGACCTCGGTGAGCAGATGTGACCCTCAGCTGCTATTAATATTAAACCCCATTCCTGTGTAATAAATAAATTCTACTAAAGCAATGGGGACTCCTGACACCACCCCACCCCACCCCGCGGCTCCCTGCATTTCCTTTGGCTGCACCCTGGGGTGGCCAACCTCCAGCCCTCCCGAGTGGTGAGCCCTGGCCTTGGGCAGCGTGGCGGGCGCTGCTGCCTGGACACTGGCTAGCGTGGGCCAGCCGTGGTTGTGAGGGTCGGCGAGCGTGGCCAGTGGCGGTCTGCGTGCTTACGTGCATCTAAGCAGTGCCAGGGTGTGTGCTCATCTCCGGGGGAAGACCGGCACTGTGGCTCAGGGGCTGGCGTCTGTCACCAGCCCAGGTCACTCACGGGCTGGAGCCTGTTCCCAGGTGCAAGGAGACACCAACACCTCTGTACTTCTGTCTGCTCCGGCCTGGGCCGAGCCAGCCTGGCCTCCAGAAACGGCTCAGGCCAAGGTCAGGAGTCCCAGAGGGCACCCACAGCTTTGGCCAAAGGACCTTCTTCCCCTTGTCCTTTCTGTTCTCCTCATGCCACAGCCAGGCGTCATAAACATGTGCCTGTATGCCTTCACAAACTGGCAGGCGCAGCCTCTGGGAGGCAGAAGCAGGAGGACTGCAAGTTCCAGCCCAGCCTATCTCGACATTAAAGAAAAAAGGTGAAACGTGAGGACCTGGCTCAGTAGGAAGGCCCTGGTCCCATCCGCAGGACCACAGAAGGGGCTGGCTCCTGCCAGCCCTGCACAGACAGCTGTTCCATGTTCACGAACATTTGCGAATCTGGACTGGGTCCCCTCACAGCCTGCACTGCCTCCAACTGGTGTCCCCCAATATGCAGCATGGGTGGCGGCAGGCCAACACCTGGCCCTTCAGGTCACAGTCACCCTCACCCTCAGCCACTGCGTCCACAGATGGCTCGGTTCCCTTGCTATTCTCGACTGTGAAAAATCTGCAAATGTAAGAAAAAAATTCATCTGGATAAAAAAACCATCAGAGGAAAGAAACAAATCCTTAGGGTAAATAATAAAACAGCTTGTGTCCTTGGGGGGAAAAAAGACAGTGCAGCCACAGGAGGAGGCGTCGGCCCAGCGGCTTCCCTCCTGGCTGCTGCAGGTGGGGCAGCAGTGTCTCAGGGGGACCCGGGCCGCCGAGGCGGGGTGTCCCCTGCGCCCCTCTTGTGTTTCTGACAACACCCAGCCTCACCTGGAGACCCCAAGGAGCGAAGAGTGCAGGGGCAAATGGCACCCACTGAGGGCCTTTCTCTGGAGCTGGTGCCCATGTGTGCCCTCACAAGCATGCACACACACTCACATGCACGCACACACGCATGCACACACACTCACATGCACACATGCACATACGCACGCACACATGCAGCACATGGTTTCAAGCCTTCATGCCTCTCCCCACCTTTCCTTCCCCATCTCCAGCTCCCTTCCCATTTGCAAAAGAGCTCTCTCCCTGTTTCCCACTAGCTCTCTTATTTTGTTCTTTACGACTTGTTTTTAAACAAAGAAATGCAGTAACCTGGAGAAAACCCAGAGGATGAGGTCCTCTGGGACTTCCTCTCCTTGAGGCCGTGGGCGGCACTTTGAGAAAACCAGGCCTTTGCAGAGATTCCGGCTGGGACAGGAGACTCCAGTTTCTCAGCTCATAGGTGGGGTTCTCAGTGCCAGGCAAGAAGATGAGCCAGGCTCACTCACCGGCAAACCCAACCTCCAGTCGGCCAGGAGCGCGCCCGGGCTGGGCCCTGCCCTCGAGGACACTCCTGCCGGGGCGCCATCGTGAGGCACGAACTCCGTGACCCGTCTGGGCGACGTGAGCACCATCACCGGAAGGTCCAGAGCCTGAGCCGGCAGAGCAGGCCTCCCTGCGTCCACGCCCACCGGGCGCACTCCGCCCACAGCTGACCCCCCCCCCCGCACTCACCACCCAGGCCAGCGAGCCTCCCATTTTGTAGATGGAAAAACAGGTGGAGTTTTCCACAGTGCCACATTGCCGCTTGCATCCCAGGGACTGGAAATCGGGGCCAGTCCCCCGCCCCTCGTGGCTGGACGCAGCTGAATTGAAGATGACCGGAGTGAAATACCTTCCTTAATCTGAAGTTCAAGGCGAGTGCTGGCGGCTCAGGAGGCCCAGCGCACACTGCTCCTTGCTGTCCAGCCCCACCGGCTCCCGGCTGAGACTGCGGCGGAGCAGACGTCCGTCTGTGTGGTCTGTGTGTCCACGCTCTGTCTCGCTGTGACCTCAGGCAAGTCTGTGATGCCTCTAACTGTCCCCGCACGAGGCACTCACCGGGGACTTCAGGCCCGCGGCTGCCCTCAGACATCCTGCAAGGCCAGGCACCTGCAGCCCTGGCAGCCTTTCTGTCTGACTTAACCCAGGCCTGGAGGGGTCTTTAAACGCTAGGAGCTTTGTTAAAGACAAGTGAGTCTCCGGTTTAGCTCTTTGGGTAGAAGTGCTGCCACAGGCCTGGGGCCAGGGAGATGCCACACTCCAGCTCTCTGCTCCCCAGCGCGGCTAGGTCCGCCTGTGAACCTCTTCTGCGCTGGTGGCTGCCCCCCAACCCTCTGTCAAGTGGAGCCTGCTGTGTGGTCGATGTGACGTGCTTGGTGGGGGTTGAGCAGCTGCTGCCTGCATTTGACCAGATTGTAAATAAACACATTTTCCCACTTTCACAGGCTGTGTTCTTACGTGATCGAAGCTGGACAAACAAACCCAGAATCCAGAGGGGGGCCCGGACTCGGCCTGATAGAGGCCACGTGGCAGGCCCAGTGTGCCTCTCCTCCCACGGAGTGGCCAAAATTGCTCCTTCTGAAACCCTCTCGGTTTTCCTACCTTGCTTTTCAGTGTTCGTCTTTTGATTGTCGGAGCCTTTCACCTTTGCAGCCTTCCACGTTCTGTTACAAGAAAGGCAGCCCCCCCACCAAGTCAAGGTGCAAACTGGTGGGGATTCCGAGGCCCACTGTGGGCCTGCTGCATATCCCAACCCCCTTCCTCCCTCCCCGGGAACCCTCGGGAATGCTGGGATGGTGCAGACATCCAGCGGGACAGGGCACGGGAGGGCAAGCAAAGCAAAGCAGCCCTTCAGAGAGGGGTGTCCCCTTTCCATGTGCTCAGGGTCCTCGGGGAAGAGGTCCCTGTACTCCAGAGTGATGGGGTGGGAAAGTGGGGAGGGCTCGGACGGGGTCACGGGAGGAGTGTGACGTGTAGAAGTCAGTATCAGGCCCCTGGAGACCCTGTGGGGAGAGAAAGGGGTCCCCGTGGGCACGGTCTCACCCAACCCAGGAGTTCGAGAACTCTCGTCTGTCCCGGGCTCCCTCTGAATGCCGACCAAGCCCCCTCAGTGCCCTGAGCAGCAAAGGCCCTGCCGTGACTGTCCCCCAGCCCTGTGTGAAAGGCTGTTGTAAGATGCTGGGGCCTCCTGGCAGGTCCTTAGGTCATTTTGGTTTCTCCACATAACCCCCTCTGTGGTGTCACGGTGCCCCAGCCCATCCATGAATTATCTCCGGTATTTGTCGACTGATCCAGGGTATGTTTTCTAGCTGAAACTGAATTCCTTACCATTTAGCTTAGTGGCACACAAAGTTCACTTATTATCGATTTAGAAAAATAATGTAATATTTCTCACCCTTGAGTATAGTATCAGCTAGGATCAGATTCACCTGCATTAGGCCGAGTGCCATAACAAACAGCTTAAATATAATAGGGAATTTTTTTTTCAGTCTCATGTAAACAAGTCCAGGGAAGGCAGTCCTAGGCTCCTGGGAAAGTTCCTTTCTCCATCCTGGGGAATGGCTTCGAATCAAAAGGCTACATCATAGTCTAAGATGACTGCTGGAGCCCAGCCACTGTGCCTGCCTTCCAGGAAGGGGGGTAAAGGTCAAACAGCAGAAAGGAGGGTGGCAGTTGTTTGTCCCTCCTTTACGGTGCTTTCCTGGAAGTCACGGCCTGCATCTGCTGCCTTAACCCTGGTGGTCAGAATTTAGTCATAGCCTTGTTTATTTGCAATGGACGCTAAGAAATTTGGATTTCATAACTGGAATCTTGTTATTTACAACGAAATAAGGATTCTGTGGCTAAGGAAGATAAGGAGAGATGTATTGAAAGGGCAAATTGTGAGCTCTGGCTCATGAAGTGAAATGCATGATGAGTGTGTGTGTCTGCTGTCAGAGTTCCCCGCAGGCTCAGAGCTCCCCAGTGTCTACCTGCCCCAGATTCAATGCCCTGACTCAGGGATCGATCACTCTTCACCACCTTGCTTTATTCATATTTCGAAGCTACTCAAACTCTGGCATTGCTATTGCAAGCAAAGATGCCAGTGCTTAGCTGGCGGGAAGGGTGGAGGCCACTCCTGGGGAGCACCCTCTGGCCTGTCCTCCTCCTCCTGGGGAGCACCCCCAGGCCTCTCCTCCTCCTCCCGGGGAGCACCCCAAGGCCTGTCCTCCTCCTCCTGGGGAGCACCCCCAGGCCTCTCATCCTCCTCCTGGGGAGCACCCCCAGGCCCCTCCTCCTCCTCCTGGGGAGCACCCCCAGGCCCCCTCCTCCTCCTGGGGAGCACCCCCAGGCCCCCTCCTCCTCCTCCTGGGGAGCACCCCCAGGCCCCTCCTCCTCCTCCTGGGGAGCACCCCCAGGCCCCCTCCTCCTCCTCCTGGGGAGCACCCCCAGGCC